>VZTG01007868.1:0-62806 GCA_013397845.1 Melanocharis versteri | reverse complement strand
CCCCCCCACTCTCTCTTTTCCTCTTTCTGTTCCTTTTCCTATCCCTCTTTAATAAGATCATTTAGTTGTGTTTATTTGTTTGTTTTTATTTCAATAAACGGTTCTCAAATATAATATTGCCGTGTCCGTGCTTGATTTTTCATCAGAAAAATCTATCGAAAGAATCCTTCCCGGCTCCCCCTTTTATAGTGGAACGGGACACAGTCTCACACCTGACATCAAACGCAGCAGAATTTGGTCTAAATTTACCTGTCATAAGCAAAGGCACTGCCTGGCTCAAGACAGAGGACAGGAATAAAGTTTGACTTGCTGAGCATTTCTGGTGGATTAAGGAGCTAATACTCTTAATCTGCAAAATGACAGAAACCCACAAAAGCAAATCTTGAGTCATAGGTGAAGTGATAAGTATTTCCTGGGCACCTGTGATTTGTCTTCTGCCCCACCTCCCCTTCCCCCAGTTTGGGAAAAATTTTGACAATGCAGAAATAAAAATGAAGAAACTGATGAGAGGGTATCTGACACAAGCTGACGACCAATTAATGCAGAAGGTAAAAAGCACACTTGTGTCTTGAAAATTGTCCATAAGGCTATAGGTATTGCCACCTATGTACAGCAAACCTGTGTAGCCGTGTCTTCAAACCTGGGCTCCTTAGTTAGAGCAGAGAAAAACCACTGCCAAAAGTTCTAACTAGTGTGTATGACTCTGAGGCACTTGGGCTTCAACTATAAACACCCAGTCCAGTAAAGCCAGGTCTTCCAGTTGCTGGTCTTCGTTTTGCATCAGGCCACGCTGAAGTGTGGTCCCTCTGTCCCCATGAGCGTGGTGGGCTGTGGTGCCAGCAGTGCACCCTCTCATCCTCTGTCTGGCTCTCAGAGGGGCTGTGGAAGGGCACTGTAGCTGACTGAAAGGTCATCCTAGGGACAGAGCAGCACCATGCAAGCCAACATAATCAGAAAACTGATGTTGGGCTTCTGTGCACAAAATCCCTTCTGGAAATTAGGAACAGAGGTGGCAACTGCCTGCACACAGTGCTCCAGCATGAGGTGGTGTGGAGCACTGCACATCAGCGCTGCCCATGCTGTTCGGGGCAGTTCAGCACCCCTGAAACCCATGGCAGCAGTGTCTGTGAGTCCTGCCTGCAGCAGCTGCCCAGGTGACCTGGAGAACACTATATCACTGCCACTCTGGGTGCAGCAGCATCTCTTTCAGGAAATCAAAGACAAATCAGACAAATTTCCATACAAATCCAAGCTGCATCTCTGTACTGGTTTTGGGTGGGGTAGAATTACTTTTCTTCCCAGTAGCTGGTGCAATGTTGTGTTTTGAATTTGGTATGAGAACAATGTTGTTAATAACACACTGATATTTCACAGGTGCTCAGTAGTACTTACCATAAATCAAGGACTTTGCAGTGTCCCACGCTCTGCCAGTGAGAAGGTGCACAAGGATCTGTGAGGGAGCATGGCCAGAACAGCTGACACAAACTGGGCAAAGGGACATTCTACACCATGGAACATCCTACTTTGTGTTTATAAGAAGGGGGAAGTTGGCCAGGAGGCAATGATTACTGCTTTGGGGACAGGCTGGGCATCAGACAGAGTGAGGTGAACAATTGTATTGGGCATCACTTGTTTCTCTTGGGTTTTAGTCCTTTCTCTCTTGCTCTCCTTTTTGTTACTATTATTATAATTATTATAGGTAGTATTACTAGTATTATATTTCAGTTTGTTTCGATTACTACTTGTTCTTAACTCACAAAGTTCACTGTTTCTGATTCTCTTCCCCACTGGGAATGTGATGGGGGGTGTGAGCAAGCAGCTGTGGGGTACTTAGTTGGTGGCTGGGGAGGATTAAAGCATGACAATATCCTGTACAGTCCCCCACACACCACCTCTGCCACCCTAAAATCCATGAAATGTAATGTACACAAATGTGAGAGGAGCAAAATCTTGCAGAGTCTCAAAGATTGCACACTTGCTTACCCAAGCTGTCTCTGTGAGGGGTAGGCACAAACAGACAGAAAACCAGGGAGTATCTGCAGGAGCAGAGGCAGAAGTGGCACTGTCTGACTCACACGTTGCAGGTCCATTCTCTCTGAATCTTGCAATTACGAGAAGAGTACCCCAGGCATCTACAGTAAATTACAGAGTTTTTAGATATCTGTAGCACTTTTCAGAATTAAACTTTCACTTGACTTCAGCAGAACTTCCTAAAAAGCCTATACACTAGATTTTGCCTCTTGTAGCACTGGAGATTTTGCTGTTGCCGCTTCATTTAGTCAGAAGTACTGTTAATCTGATGCGTGTTACTGTTTTCCCAGATTTATATTGCTATATTAGTCAACTTCATTACATAAACATGTACCTGAACAACCACCCAGTTCTAGTACAGGATACCCTTGGATATAATACAGGGGATCAGAACAAGAACAAACCCCAATAAGTTGCTTTCTATTTTTGCAGAGACTGTGACAAGTTTCTTTATAGCCATCAGACATAAACGGCAGGCAAACTATGTTTTTGCTGTCAGTCCACTGCATTGTGTCACAAACCTCTGAAAAAGCCTGGTGATGTTGTTTTCTAGAGGAGTTAAAACAAAAAAATATTTTTTGTGTAAATGCAAATATTAGTGCAGTCATGTTAAAAATTTTTTCCTTGGTAATAAGGTGGTTCTAGCCACTAGAAGAAAAAACAACAATACCAGTGCATGTTCCTGGCAGGTTCTGCAGCAGAGGAGAGCATCATTAATCCTGTTTAAATTTGCTAGAATCATAAACACATGCAGGTATAAAATATAATCACTTGTGTTTTTCGTTAGATGTCCAGGAACCAAAGTGTTGGAAATGATCATTCATAAATCACAGAGCAACCACTTTTGGCATATGTAGGACTTCTGATCTTTTCAGAAAATTAACAAAATCATACATTCAACTTGTGATCAAACAGAAACTGTGTAAAGTGATGTAGGTTTTGCATTTATTTTAAGGAAAAACTGGGTTTTATTCTAAGGAAAACAATGTTTTTTTCCAAACTATGTCATATTTTCTAGACAAGTGTTATATTCTTGTTTAATTTTTTTCTTAATTTTGTTCAATTTAATGATGCTAGTCACTCTACAGCTCTTGGACTGGCAAGGGGTCACCTCTTTTCATTCAAAGCCCACACCCCATCCTCCCTGCTGCTCAGAATGGGTCTCAGCCTGCTGCCCTAGCACTGCCCACGCTGCCCACCCAGCCTGCTCTTCCCACCCTGCACACCATGTAGTGGGTGGTTCTGAGGTGCACAGCAAGCTACTGTGGTTGCCAGTGGACAGGCATGGGGAGCTTCTCTTCCCCAAGACAGCCTGGTACTGGGTGTCCCAGTGACTGGGGGAACTTTTTCACCTCAGTGCTCACATGTACCTGTTGTGCTGCAGTCTTCCACACCAGTGAAACCTCCCAGAGTCCTCAGCCTCTGCCATGCACAGCAGCCATACTGCAGTCATGCTAGCCACACAACACTCATGCTATTTTAAACATATTTTCTGTGCCCTTACCAGATTGTTACAAGGTGAAAAGGCAAGAAAAATCACCAAAATGTTTAACTGTGCCTCTACAAGGGCTTCCCAGGGAACCTGAGTATACTCTAACTTGTACACCCCAGTGGTGTCTTTCACATGGGAAGAAGGCTCAAAGTGTGGTTTTAATGGTGCTTTCTCCTCCACAGAGTGGGGATGCCCAGGATCCCTGGCCCCTAGCTGGGGTGGGCAGCCAATGTGGGGAGCCACAACACAGTGCTCCCCAGAGGAGCTGCAGTCAGAAACTGCAGACCAGCCCCCTCCGACAGGTAACTGATTGGATTAGGAGTCCTGTCTGACAGCTTGTCTGCTCAGCCACACAGGCTCATCAACCTCTCTGTCCTGCCTGCTAATAAACTCAGCACGTGGGACCATTCTGCTTGATGATCTCTCCTTGGGGAGTTTTTAAGGCTTCGCTCTGTGAAAACTACTTGGAGTCTATTAAAACTGCAGCTCTGCTGTTGTCATGTTGTCCCGGAGAGTCACGGGAGGTGCCTGTCACCCAGGTGGAGGTGACTCTTACATATGCAAGTGAAAAAACAGCCCCTGCTTTGGGAAGATAGGCATTCCCGCCAGAAAACGGAATGGAGGGTGCTTATCTGACACTTTAAGGGATGAGCCTGAGGAAAGGAGACACGACAGTGTATCACTGTACCCTCGCTCTGCTGCTGAAAACACCTGTGATGCCTTTGTTGAAAGGATTAAGCAAATGGGCAGCTGTTGTCCCTGGGCTCTAGGTCATCAGCCCTATGCTGCTGCTTCTGTTCCTCACCTGTGAGTGCTGCCAGCTGGCTCTCCAGGCTGCAGGAACTCAGTGACGGGCACCTGTTGGGGAAACTGCCTACTCCACAACTTTGGAATTTAGCAATGGCAGAGTTCTCTGCTTTCAGGATGGGATTCTGCTTCAGTACATCTACATAAACCGACAATCATCTTGTAAAGGACACTGCCTGAATAAATCAGAAGACAGCAATTGTGGGATCTATAGTATCTATAGAGGACATATAAATAAATCACAATTTTAATTATTTTCTTGGATTCACCTTTGGAGACCTAAGAGGAGTCAGCCTGAGAAGAGCTGAATGCAGGAAAACAAATTTAAATCTTCCAGGCTGTAAAGCTGCTGTGGCTTTTGCCTCAGCCACCATTATGAAAGGACCATAAGCTCCAATATTCTTTGTTTTTTAAGATAAAAAAGTTCATGAATGCAGAGTCGCAGGCTTAGTTGATGTAAAATATTACTGTGAGATTTCATTGGTTTTGTTTTCATTGGGTAGCCAGCAGAGGCAAATTCTGAATCCATGTTATGCTTGGGAGAACCTTCCAGCATCCTGGTATCAACAAGGCATCAGAAACATTCAGGCTGTTCAAATGTCCAGAACATTCATTATACACTTGAAAACACTCAGAAGGAATGAAATGTGTGTCTGATTAGCCAGATTAGATTATATAAATACAGAATAATTTAAAGTTATGGACAAGCACTCTTGGCAGCTACAGGGATCTGTTCTTCCCTTTGCAAAGGCCCTTCTATTTATTTCCCATACAGAGCCACTCCAACAAAAATTACCCTTAATGCAGAATTCTGTCTGGGGAGTTGGGTTCGTGTCTGGAAGCTGTCCCTGTGTGCACTCTCACCCACAGACCTTATAGTTTGTAGTGCTGTTTTGGAGTCATTCATCATGATGACGCCGGAAAAATGTCACTGTATCTTTCAGACCAGTGTGTGGGAATCTCAGCGAGAGGAAGTTGGCGTTTTTAAAAAGCTGCCCACCCAAACTCTGGCTCTCTCACAGCTCCAGGGACAGGGTGTGTTTGTTTTTCTGGTGCTTTGCTCAGAGCTCAGGCAAAGGTTTCTTTTTCCTTTCTTGTTTGTTTGTTTTTGTCCATGGCTTGAAAAAAACTTTTGGCAATCTCTGAGGGCTGCTTGAGGGGGAATTCCACAGCGGCCTGTTCAGGAGGTGGCACTGCCATTAACTGCATTGAGCTAGGAGGAGGACACCAGAAGTGACCCCAGCCCAGCCAGCCCTGCTCTGACTACTGCTGCAGGAGAAAGGTAGGGAGGAACAGAGAACAATAAATACAGGGCATTTTTCCTGTTTACGACTTTGCAATCTTCCTCTTCTAATATTTCAGATACTTAGACTAGAAACGCAAAAGCCAAGTACTGACTGTCATTGTGTTATTTGAAGTTTTCAGCAGTTCAGAGTGACCAACTCAGCTCCTGCAGCTTAAGGCCTCTGTGCACAGGCTGCATAGCTCTGCCTAAATAAAAAATTCAGGATCCTTTGCTTCTTGGACCCTTTAGCTGCCTTGTTGCGGTGACTGTTGTGACCACCAAGAGGACATGCTCACAGCATTAATGTTATTTCAACTTTAGAATTAACACATATTCACATCTGTTGTATAATTTCTGTGCATTCTTACATATAGCTCTCTAAGGTAAATTTCAAGGGGGAATAATTGGATCCTTCCATTATTTCCCATATGCCATATTTTCACACTGACATAAGGGGAAAACAATTATGGAAGAGATCATGCTTTAATTCAAAATCCTAACTGAGACATGAATAAACTGGCCACAACTTGAGTACCGCCTGTTTTCCCCGTTTACCTTATGTTCAATGTGAAACACATTAAAAAATGAGTATCCATCTTCTGGGATGTGGAAAACAGCATGATCCTCAAAGCCCACAGTACTTTGGCTATGATGATATCTTGGTGAGACTGTGTCTCCGTAAGTGTAAGCTCAACAGCTTCAGCTGGTGAGCAGCAGTGCCCATTAAAATGATGGCATGTGCAAACTGATCACAATACTTAGAAAACAGCATTCAGCTGATCAGTTGCAGCATTTTGATTTTGCTATAATTGTCTTTCTAAGAGACTTAGAGCAACTACAAAGTCAAAGTACAGCATGGCTGTAGAGCTGGTTGTAGCTGTACTGTCATGGTTTGATAACTCTTTCAAGGGAATTATGTCTTGGAGATTTCTGTTGTGACATGCTAGTTTTTGCTGTGGCACCTGTCCATGGCAGGGGGGGTTGGAGTAAGTGACATTTAAAGGTCCCTTCCCACCCAGGCTATTCTATGGTTCCATATACCACCCCTATTACTTGGCAGAATATCAATCCAGTTAGTATTCCACTCCCAGATCTCCTGTGAATTTTGGTAAAAAAGCAAAGCAAAATCACATCTTTTGTTACATTCCAGTATGAATTTGGCAGTTGGGAAGGGTTACACTGTGGCAGCAAAACCTGCACCAATACTGAGGTCTACTCATGGTCCATGCTCTGTTTTGGGATCAAAATAGCCTTATACACCTCAGATTCATGAAGCCCTCACAGCTGGGTGACAGGAAGAATGTGCACCTGGAGTTGAGATTCACTGGATACACTTGATGTTGAGGTTTGGATTTTCTTCCCTTCTGTTTTTCCTGCTTAAAGAAATTTTCCCCCATAAATTGCTGAGAAACTGCAATGGCTGGGTACTTAAGAGAACAAAGGAAGGTGGCCAAGCTCAGGAGAGAAGAGTCTCTGATAACATGATCCTTATCTAGGTGTTTCTCTCCGAGAGGGGGAGGGATACCGCGAAAATTGGGCTGGTAAAAGCCGGGGCTGGGGAGCTGTTAGCTCTTTTCTCCCGGCTTTGGAGGAGGACGGTTGGAGTTGCTGCTTAGGGAAAGGGAATTCGCTGCTACCACCGGAGCCCAGATCGGAGCTGTTTCTTCTGCCGCTGGGGTGCCCGGGGTCTTTGGGCTCGCCATTCTCTCCCCGTTGTGCCTAGAGCTGGGTTGCCACTGCCCCACCCCCACCGCTTCGTCGGAACTGCTCCGGGTCTTCTCTGCTCTGCAGCCCCGCACCCCCTGCCCGCCGGGATCGGCCCCGCGGTTCCAGCCGCCACTGCTGAGCTTCCAATACACCTCATCCACCAACCCGGGGTTTTCTGCTCATTCCTGCCATCCCAGTTTGCTGTTCCCGAGAGTCCTGCAGGCCCCGGGCTCGGCTGCCCCGTGGGTTTGTGAGGCGACCCTCTCTCGAACCCCTTCCCGTCTCAGCCGGGCCGCCATCACCGCGCGCTGCCCGAGCCGCACCGGAGCGCCCCCTGCAGCCGCGGGGAATCATCGCACCTGCCGTGCGCGCCGGGAGCCACAGCGCCCCTGCCGGCTGTGACCGGAACTGCACCCAGGGGAGAGCACCTGCGGCCGAGAGAAGGCTGGTGCTGGCTTTCTGGTTGTAGTTAATGCCAGAGTGGTTGTTTGTTCACCTTATTTTACACATATATATATATTAGTAAAGAACTGTTGTTTCTATTCTCATATCTTTGCCTAAGAGCTCCTTGATTTTAAAAATTGTAATAATTCGGAGGGAAGGGGGTTTACATTTTTCCAGTCCAGGGGAGGAATGGAAATGTCTTCCTTAGAAGACACCTGTCTTTCAAACCAAGACGGATGTTGACTCTAATTATTTGTAGGAATGTGGTGCAGAATAGGTTAGGGAGCAGTAATAGGACAAAGCCTTGGGTTTGGTATAAAATCGGACACTTGCATACATCCAGTCTAGGGCAATAGTCCCTTGAAGTTATTTCTATCTCCATGCTAATTTGTGGGAGGAATTAGTGTCCTTAAAAGTGGTTGCTTGCAGACAGCTATCTATATCTAGTGACCCTCTAGACACTTTATGGTTTTGCACTGCTAGTGCCTGACCATCCTCACAGCAACGAATTTCTTATATTAGTCTGGTTATAGGTTTTAATTACTAAGTATGTAAAAGCTTTGGATGGCAGGCATTCTTGAAACTCTACAAATGACCACTCATTAACCACTTAGTAGCAATCTGAGCAGAAGATGATCTCTATGGTAGCATATGGTGGCTTATTACCATGGAAGCACACTCTGAAAAGCAGTGATGTCCTCTTCTTCCTGGGACCATCACACGCAGCCTGTGTGCTTTGGGCTGAGCAGAGCCAGTGATGGGTGGCTGATGGGGAGCCAACAACTTTGCCATGTGTTGTCACATGTTGCCCAGACCACATCTCCTGTGGTGTGTTGCAGAGAGTGATGAAAGTGTCTGCCAATTGGCAAGTTTTCCCTGCTACTTTCCTCCTAGGTGCAGGTGCAGTGTTGTGCACTGCAGCTCAAACAGCAGTACCACAGCTGCTCCATGCCTGATGTCCCTGCACCTGTCAACACTGTTGAAGACGTTGTCTTGGGGACCCTGGCAGTCCCTCCACAATGCTGAGACTCCACCAGACTGAGACGGAGACCTGTTTTAAAGGGCAAATATACTCTGAATTCTGCTAATCTGACCTTGCATAATGTGGCTTTTGAAAGGAAGAGAGACTTTCACAGAAGGTAATTTGGCCAAATTTATTTCTGAACCAAATATTTTTGGGGAGGGGGAGAGAAATTTTCATCTTTCCAACAAGGGCCTATTGCAATAGGAAAAGGGGTTATGGTTTTAAATTAAAACAGGGTCAATTTATATTTTGTATTAGGAAAATTCTTGACTGTGAGGGTGGTGGGGCACTGGAACAGATTTCTTAAAAAAGTTATGGATGCCTCATCCCTGAAAGTGTTCAAGGGCAGTTCAGACAGGGCTTGGAGCAGCATGGTCTAGTGGAAAATGCCCCTGTCAGTCGTACAGATTTGGAATTAAATGAGCTTTAGGGTCCCTTCCCACCCAAACCAGTCTATGAATCTATGATTCTATCTTTTGGTGCTGCTGTATACAGGTCCACTGGAAGATGCTTGTCATTGCGTTCAGTTGCTGGTTTTCCTGAAAATGGACATTAATTTTTACAGAAGTTCCAGCTTCCTTAAAGCCAACAGACATCTCTGGCATGTTAATAGAAGAGCCTGTAATGACCAAAATCAGGACATGAATTGTGAGGAGAGGCGAGGCGAGGCAAGGCTCAGGTCACAGTTCAAGACAAATAATTTCTGAGGTTTGTCCCTGAATATGAATAACCACAGGTGTTTCATCCCTTGATACAAAATTAACCAGGATCAGATATTAGCCCCTTTGCTGTTCACACACCCTTTCACTCAGTCATCCAGCAAGCAGCTCTTGGAGGGGTACCCCATCCTCTAGAATGCTCTGGAGCAAGTCCAGACCAGTCCTATAGCTGGGAAAAAGGTTCCTTGGTGCTCAGATTGTGTGCTCTGTTCATCTGTGGTGACAAATTCTGGTCCAGCCACACTACTGTGATAGGAGTGAACCTGGTGGACAAGGACAGCCTGGGCACACTGGAGAGATTGCAGTTAGTGCAGGTTGCTGCAGTTGTTCTCCTGGGATGTTGATGGGAAAAGGTCTTGCAGTGGACAGGGATGTTGGGCAAATTGTTTTAAGGGGATAAAATCTGGGACCAACACACAAAGCCGCCAGCCCCCACAGCCTCTCTCTGCTCTGGTTTCCAAGCCACCACTGTTCCCTGTCTCCCCCCTGGTCCAACTCCAGATCAGAGAGAGTAGCAGTGACCCTCTCTCATTCTAACATATGAAGTGGGGATCCTGAGCACCAGAGGCTCATGCCAAAACTCCTAGAGCCTGGCCATCTTGTGGAGCCACTGCCTGGTTGTCTGGCATGGACCCTCCATGCTGGGAAGCTGTCGGCCTCTGGGGAACTACCTACCGCCTGCCGGCCTGGCACTTTTATCATGCACAGTAAGAGGAGACATAATCAATTCCCCAGTTGGCACTTTGCACTGAATACACACTTTTTCAGTCTGATAGCAGGACTAAATTAGTTATTTAGCAATGAGACCCTAATTTAAAGTGAGCAACTGCCCTGACAAGGATCATTGTTCAAGGCTGTCCCCCCTTTGCTTTCAGATGAGAGGCCCACCAATCCATGGAAGGTGATAAATAGACAATTAGAAAATAGATATATTTTGTTAGTTCTACAAAGCTCCCTGGTGCTGTCAGGCTCACAATAAAGGGGGCTCTGGTAAATTGGTGGGCAATGAAAGCCAGCTGTACGGTCATCACTCCTACAGACACAAAGCCATATGTGGCCATTTACAGAACATCCCTGAAAATAGATGGAGCCAATAAGACCAGGGGGAACTAAAAATACTTGACAAAGTTGGCTGCTCTTCATTTAACAAGAATAAAATATCTAATGGTGTGTAATGGAAGCCATCAGTCACTCCTGAGTAAAGAACAAGTTTAATACTCTATTTTTAACTAATAATGTAAGTTTTTATTCATCAGTAATAAGTCAGCAATTAGTATCTACTGTGTGCAGCATGGTGATGTTGTGCAAGGACTCACGAAAGGCATGGGCCTAGCAGCACAGCTGCAAAGATATCCAGGCTCAAACACGGCAGGGGCAGGAGACACAGAATGATAAAGAAAGAAGAATGAAGGTGAGAAACTGCCTCTTCAAAGATAATGAGATATCTGCAAGCACTTCCTAGCAAATATTCCATTTAGGCTTGCAAGCAAGATGACATTTCTTCTTTTTACTTATTTACTTTTACTCTTTCTACCAAGGACACATTAATAGGTGTTAATAGGGAAAGTCCATCAACTACCTCCTTACTGTGGATAAATATTTGTAGTGCTTTTCCTGGAGATAAGGATTATAAAGTTGAAAACTCCTGACAAGTCCTCAGTTCTGCAAAGTGGGACTGTAGTGTGGAGCTCAGCACTGAATCCGGACAACAACACATGGAAGTCAGGCATGAGATGGAGTCAAGTCACACCACACTTTTTGCTTTCAAGGTGCCCACGGCATATGCATAGCCATTCTAAGAAACTACTTCGTCATGTAAGCAATCAGCCAACCAAATGCCAAGTTTCATCAAATTAAACTCAAATGATATTGCCTCATGTTACCACCTCTATAAAACAGGACATAGCTGCTACAATGCTTGGAAACTGGTATTTAATAACCATGGAGCCATGGCCCCCTCACGAGATAAAAACATGCATCAGCAAGTCAGATGGTACTGGCTGTGCACATGAGTGCTCAGACTCTCACCCTGTAATGTTGGGGTCTTTGCCTGCATTTAGAGATGGCATATGCTGCAAGGTAACTGTCTGCTCTTGCTTGCCTATTTTTAGTTGCTTCCACAGGACAAGAATTGTAATTTATTTTGCAGAACAGCAAATGTCACATCCTATGAATACGTTGTTGTACAAAATGCAATATAGTAGCTGGAGAAAAGTGACCTTCCATAATGGAAGTGTCCTATAGAACTAATAGAAAATGATAACCAATAGCTTTTACCAGGTAATTATATCCCTCTTCTAGAACAGTTTTAAAAGCCAAGGACATCTCTATCCATAACACTGTGCACTGCAGGCTTGTTAGGTGGGCACTTTTTTTTTTCTCTTTCTATTCCATTAGAGCCAAATTCATTTAATCTCTGTCTAAAAAAATTCACGTTGGTATTGTCAGGGATTCAGATCTAAGGCTTAACCTTTTGACTATGATCGACCAGGTCCTCCTTTCTGCATGTACCACAAGCTTAGAAGATTTCAGTCTTCCAAATCTAGCTTAATTGATCTTAAATCTATTAGGTTTTATTTTCATGGGGTTTGCTAACTGGGTAACAAATACAGAATTCTTTATATATGTCTACAGCGACACATGAATGCAGATTTGATATCTCCTCTACCAGTGTAGGGTGCCATCCTGAAGCCTCTTTTGTAAGGGCTTTTTGGTCTGCTTTTGAAAGATTTTGGCAGCTGCTTGTGGTAATGGTAGTAACTGAAGTGCACGCCTCCTGATGCATAGTTATCTGTGTCAGAGGAGAATAATAACTTCATCTCTGGGAACCTACAGAATACTTGTATGAAAAAACAAAACCCATGGCTTAGGACACATCCACTGTTCAGTGCCAATATAGCTAACTGAAACAGAAAACAAGCCTCCATTTAGCAGCAGAATGGGGACAGAAAAACGAGTGCATTCACAGCATTGGGAAGAAATGAGCATTCTTGGTTTGACAAGCTCAGACAGAGGACAGAAACAATTTTACACCTAGACCTCCCCTGAAAATGTTATAACAGTCTCCAAACAAGGGCCAGAATAACAATGCACAACACAGGTCAGCAGTCGCATTTTTTCTGACGTAAATATCTGTGTGCCCAGGAACACCAGACATGGAGCAGGAGCACCATGGGTTCTGTCCCAGATTTTTGTATTTTTCATGATACTTAGTAATACTTTGTTTTGAGAGGGAAAAAATACTTTTTTCATAGAGCTACGAAATATTGCCCACATATACTTTCTGTCAGCAGACTCAGCTACCTACATCTGCATCAGGGTTTTTCCATTGCCTTAGAAATCCCTCATGCTTACTTCTCTGGTAGAAAAAAGCAAAAGTTTCTATAAATTGATCTTCCCATAACAATTTAGAACAAGATCTCAGAATGCTGGGGGTTGGAAGGGACCCTGGAGATCATCCACTCCAACTACCTGATAAAGCAGGGCCACCAGGACTGGGGCCAGTTAGCTTTTAGACATCTCCAAGGATGGAGACTACACAACCTCCCTGGGATGCTGCTCACTTACCTTCACAGTAAAGAAGGGTTTGCTGGTATTCAGAAGGAATCTCCTGTGCTTACATGAGTGCCCATGGTCTCTAGTCCTGTCACTGGGCACCACTGAAGAGAGCCTGGCTTCCTCATCATCATTCCTGCCATCACCTATTTATACACATGGATAAGATCCTCTTGAGCCTGCTCTTCTCCAAGCTGAATAGTCCCAACTCTCTCAGCCTGTCCTCATAGGAGAGATGCTTCAATCCCTTCATCGCCTTTGTGGTTGTGGGAGGCCCAGCACTGGACACAATGCTCCAGCTGTGTCCTACCAGCACTGAGTATAAAGGAAGGCTTGCCTCCCTCAGCCTTCTGGAGACACTCTGCCCAGGATGCCATTGCCTTCTTGGCCGATTCATCAATTTTTTGTTCACCAGGATCCCCAAAGTTACTTGTGCCATCTGCTTTCCAGCTGGGTTTCAGGGGCCATTCTTCCCCATGGGCAGCACTTGGCTTTTCACTTTTTTGAACTTCATGAAGTTCTTTGTCTTGTTGGCATCTAGTCAGAGTAAAACAAATTCTCAAGAGAAGGATTTAGTAACTGGAGTTGCATTTGTAGTAGTCAGCTAAACAGACATAGTCTTACCTGAGGTGTGACACTATGAGGATGGAACAAGAAGTCTCGATTTGCACACTCCGAAAAACACACATTGGACGTGTCTGGACAGTGTACAGTCAGCACTTCAGTGCAGCCCCTTGTTGGGCTTGTTGTGATATATGGTACATGTATATGTGCCCTGTCCTGCATTGGTGCCAAACAATAGCTGTAAGGGGAAGAAGAATTTCTCAATCCTAAGACACCCAGAAGGGAGGATCTTTGTCTTTCCCAACAGCTGACATGTCCAGAGAGGTGGGCTATCCCAAACAAACTTTATCTTATCTCCCTATCAATAGACTGGAGCTCAAATCCTCTCTGCCATGCATACACCTCCGAGAACCAAAAGACCATCGCAAATCATTTGCATGGACACAAACAGCAACAACATCTCTTACACCTTTGAGGCAGTGTAAGCCAGCTGGTCAGGAGCAGACAGAGCATGCAAAGATGCTCATTTTCCCTTGCTAAATGTTCAAAACCTTAGGGAAAATACAAATCCCTCATAACTTCAAATATGAACACAGTCTGGCTGAGTCCCTTCGGCAGAGGGCTCAGTGCTGAGATTGGAGGAGTTGCATCCAAAGTGATATTCAGATCTCTGGTTGCAGAAAATAGAACACATTACTTGCAGTCCATGGGGACAGGTTTGGCACACTGCTGTGAAATGGAGTTCTACTAATTATTTCCAAGGCGTATCCTTAAAGATCCTTTCTAGATTAAATTAACATAAAATGTTTTAATACATGAAAATCACCAAAGAGGATATATTTGCAAGAGATTTCTTTTTTATTTTATTTTGTTTACATTTGATAGGACAAATAAAAAATAATTGCTTTTCAGGATGAACTTGTGCTCATTTATATGATTATGATTTTTTGATTAACCTTTGTTTTTCCTTTCTGTTCTGTGCATAGTAAGCAGGATCATCTCCTCTTGTAACTTTATCATTTTAATAAACCTTGCCATGCCAGCAGCAACCCAGAGACCATTGTGACCTGTCCATGACCACCTGAGCCCTACTTAATCGATTTAATGAATTTACCTTACACAATCCTTGATATGAAGTTTAATCAAATCTATTTGATACACCAAAAACTCAATGGTCACTCTTGCTACATCTTGGTGGAGAAGGTGAGTGTGTGTGTGTGTATCTCTGTGTGTTGTAAAAGTTCTTGGGTTTGTCTTTTTAAGAAGAGATTTGCTTTTTCTCTATGACCTTTGCTAAGTGAAACCATACACATGAAGAGTAGATTAACTTCTCTCAAGAAAAGGAAAACAGTAAGAGCTGCTGTACAAGTCCAGTCAGTCCATCTGATCTTGATGGGATCATCCCAGTATGGAATGTCCATGGAAGAGTATAGTAAGATAGCCATTACTTTATTAATGTTTTAATTACATATTATCCCGCTAAATAATGATTTACAGTTCATGAGTGACAGCCACCTCATTTTTAGGAAGATTTCCAACTCAGAAACATGAAAAGGGGGCAAAAGTACCACACCACTCCTTGAGTTTGTGAACTAGTTGCAAAAAATATCACAGGAAAATAGATGAAAAAGGAAGAGTTGACTACACCGTTTATGAACTGGTCAAAATTGCAAAGCCACAGCATATTGAAAAAAGCCACACACAGAGTGACACACAACTTGAAAACAAGCTGGGTGACTGAGACACCATTCCCAGCAGGCTGTGATATGTTTGTCCCTATCTGTCACAGCAGCACTTCCAAGAGGGGGAACTGCTGCCTACTACACCCTCATCAAAGCCATCTCCAGAGTCAACACAGGTCGCAAGGCTCTCTGCTGCAGAGCAGGCTTTAAATGTTAAGGTATTTTAACTTTTTTTCTTAAATCACCCCCCGGAGTTACATTCAAATGACCTCTCTCCTCCTGCTCCTGCACACGCTCCATTCTAAGGGAGATCTCTGGAAGCCAAGATTACACATTTTGCTTCAGGTTCATTTGCCCTGAACCTGAAAACAAAGTCAAGGAGAATGATTTGTGGTGAGTCTTGGCTGACTTTTCATGGAGAAAGGAGATCAGCAAACCAAGCACTCAGCTTGGGTGTACAGAGCTGCTCCTTACCTGGGCAGGACAGGCTTGTTCTCTAAGAGGTCACAGGGAAAACCCCTTCCAAGGAGTGCTATGCACCAGAGGGGTGTAGCAACTTGCACAGCCCCTTTACCACAGCTTGCCATGCTGCTTGGTCACTTCCCATCCCATTGGAGGTCCAGTGACAAGCATGCAGGTAATGCTCACCATTCCCTGATTCATCAAGGACAGGGCTAAACCAAGATTAATCAAAGAATCACAGAATGGTTTGTGTTGAAAGGGACATTAAAGATCATCTTGTTCCAATGTTCCTGTCATGGGCAGGGACAACTTCTTTTAGATCAGTTTCCTCCTAGCTCCATGCAACCTGGTCTTGAACACATCCAGGGATGGGGCATCTGTGAACCTGAGCCCTGTTCCCAAAGCCTCATGGAAGCTCAGCTGGTTGCAGCCCATGCTATCAGCATGGCTGGGTGGCTGTGGACTCACAGTATTAGGAATCAAGGATTCCAGGGTTTGGGATACAGAAATCACCCACTCTGCACCTTAAGTGCATTTGCAGTTCTCTTCTCCAGAGTTACAATTCACACATCCGTGAAACCCTTGCAATTCAGATGTGTGGCTTTGTGATCAGGTTGGCCCAAAGCACTGTTGCTGCCAGAAAGGCTGCTGGCCCATTCGCAGTGCTCTGCTTCAGGGTCAGTTCACTCTGCGGCTTCTCTCTAGTCTCGGGTACTTTCCCCACCGAGGCTCTCCCCAGCACAAGACTTTTCCTTGCAAGCTGGTGCCTGCTGAGGGGAAGAGCAGAGGGTCGTGCACGAACAGAAAAACTGGAGCCTGCTCTCAGCTGCAGCACACTGCCTTCTTCTGTCTTTCCCAAAACACTTGTCAGCCCCTGAGGGAGGAGAAAGCCCCCAATACCTCCTCTGTACCATGAGCTCCCAGGCACGCATAGGAGGAATGCCCCCTCTACTGCCCCTGGGTCCTACTCTGGACCTGTGCCTCACTGCTGCCCTTCAGGGCTCTGCATCCAAGATTTTTCATCTGACTCCTGTGCTGCAGTAGATTGGGATCCCCAGCATCCTGTCAGATCCTCTCTTAGTGCAATGTCCTTTCTTTTCCACCCACACACAAACAAAATCACGTGTCATAGGACTACTTCTGTAAGGCTGAGTATGTCTGTGTCGTGGTGCTGTGGCTGAGCAGCCAAGGAGAGGCTCTCAGCCACGCATGAGAAGTGGGACACAGTTAATTTTGGGATGTTTATGATTAAATGTATTGCTAATACAGTATCTAAGTATTGCTGATATCTAAATAAAACTACCTAAAAAAGTATCTAAATAACAACTCATAACAATAATAACTCCTCTATTGCAATGGATTACAGTATCATTGAGTCATGGTCTCTCCTGTTGAGTCACAAGCCTTGGTGACACCCCCACTTTGTCAGAACTTTCCAGAGAAGTCTAGGTCTACTTAGTCTCAGATCTGGTCACAATCTGTGTCTAAAGGATTATGGTATAAGCAGGTTCAGCTAGAAACACAGGTTTACAAATTGGCCTTTCAGAATTCACACATCACAGGTGTTCTGCTGGTGTTTGCTTTACCATTTTTTTCTGTAGGTGTATACTGAACAGGATTTTATCTAAGCAGCCGAGATCCCAATGTTAAAACTCTCTTTTATCCCACAAGTTACACAAAATTGAAAATCTATTACTATGCAATTAATTAAAAATGGATGAGTTCCTAGCTGCTGAGCTTTTAATTAAAAGAAAACCTGTATTATCCTGAACATTTGCATGAGGAGGCTGTAAAGTATTGCTGCACAGTGATACCGAGACAGTTTAGAAGATTTGAGAGCAGATCTCCATGTTTCAAAATGAAGATGCTGCTACCAACAGCAGGAAGCCACTTTACTGTTCCCCGTTTGGGAACTTAGCCTTATCTTGGCTAAATTTCCCCTTGCCAGCACTCGAGGTCAACACATCCAGCAACTCAGTTACATTTTCCCAGCTGGCTTGTGAGGCTGAAACCCTGAAAGTAAACACTGGAGCAAGGCTGAATATTTTCCTCTGCTTCCCCCTTTCCCAGATAGCTACGGGTTTTCAAGACAACTGGGTCTGATGGGGAATTTCAAATTGTAAATGAAAATTTGATTTTCACAATTGCTTGCACCATTTTATAAGGCAAATCTGAATGATTTCTCTTCTTGGGAAAAAGTTTATTGTTTCTTCTTCTGATGCAGCGCCGACTTTACCTAATCATGTCAGTCTCTGTGCTTGCTTCCTATACTGCTCCTCAGCCTCATGAAACCCCTTAAAACTTCCCTGGTGTTTCCTGAGCCCCATGAGTGTGCTGTCTGGTGTTGATGGGGACCTTATCGGAGTTCAGACATGGGGAATCCTTTCTCTGGCCACACCTTTGCAGGGACATCCAGCTTCTGCACTCCAGGGGAAGGCCTGGTACAGGTCAGCCCTGGAGGTCCCAAACCTGCTACTGTAGCTCAGCTTGCCAGTTCCACTGGCATTCATAAAGTCATAGAATCACTGAACAGTTTGAGCTGAAGGGATATTAAAGGTCATTTTGTCCAAATCCCCTGCAACGAACATCTCCTCTCCTACACGTATGAGTAAGCTGCCTCCTGATGTGGGATAGACAGGTGTTCACACATGGTTTTATAAGCATGGTGGCACATATCACAAAATAAAGCTTTTGAAGATGTCCTTGCTCATTGCAGGGGGGTTGGACTAGATGGCCATTAATGGTCCCTTCCAACCTGAATGTTTTCTTAATTCTATGGATATTGGTTGGCATCAGC
This sequence comes from Melanocharis versteri, assembly GCA_013397845.1. Classification (NCBI taxonomy): domain Eukaryota; kingdom Metazoa; phylum Chordata; class Aves; order Passeriformes; family Melanocharitidae; genus Melanocharis; species Melanocharis versteri. The sequence goes on along the minus strand of VZTG01007868.1, from coordinate 44,237 downwards.
AGTGTGACATGGAAAGTCTCTCCTCTAGAATATCTTGGGGTATTTAGTTTTCTTTATAGAGTTTCTTATGACTCATAGTTCCTCCTTGTGATTGTGATGTATTCTGAAGTTTCAACCTCATCTTGCTGTTGAAGCCAACAGTTTGTCCAAGACAGGATTTTCTCTTTTTACTAGCAGATAAAGGGAGAACTTTGTCCTAGAAAGAGTGGTCGTTAACTCACTTTGTTTGTACTGTCTTCAGGAAAAGTGGCAATCACTTTGGAAGACTGAAGCTTGGACAAGGAGTGTGGACAAGAAGGGGAGCCTGAGAAAACTGAAATCTGTGAGAAGCAGCCACGGCCCCAGAGAGACTATGGGATGTAATGAGCACTTGGGGAAGGCAGGCCAAGAGCACCCTTCACAGGAAGGCTTTGAGTGAGAGGCAAAGGACCTAAGAGCTGTCATGAACTGAGAAGGTACAAGAGTTCTGGAAGAAAGGGGGAACTGGTGGAACAGGCAGGGAGGAGGAGAAGGAAGGTGATACACTTAAGAAGGGCCGCAAGGCTGTGAGGCAGGCTCTGTGGAAGGAAAATTTGCTATAGTAAAAGAGTAGTGCTGAGAGTGGAGAAGGACCACAGTCTGCATCTCCAGGTCTGTGACCAATAGCTAGCACCCCAAGAGCTGATGATAAGGACAGGGCTTGGCAGGTGTATGTCTTAGATGGACTTTGGAAAATGAGGTAAGACTCTGTGACAGCTTCCCATGAAGGTCTTGGACTGGGGCAGCTGCCATCTCCCAGGAGGTAGGAGCTGCCCCTTGTTCTGTCCAGCCCAAAACAAATCAGAATGTTGTTGATGCAAGATACAAACAACTAGATTTCTTTTTGGGGAGATGTTAGCTAAAGGGTTGTTTTCTTGTAATGATGACTCAGGGCAGTAGGAAGGGCTAAAGAAGAGCTGCTCATTATGATTATTGCTCCTCTGCTACAGAAACACAATGAATTCTGCCCATTACTCCCAGTAGGATATTTTCCCCTTCACTTTCCTTCCTCAAAGAGAAGGTCCTTAAATTAATGTAATCTCAACATATGAACACAGTTTATTTTCCCGACACTTGATTAGACATATCATTTCCACCTTTTATATTTAACATTCAAGTTTAATCATGAAGTTGTTAACCATAAAAAAAAACTATTAAATGAATATAGTACATTCCAAAAATTAGTATTTCAGAATGACCACTTAAAAAGAAAATTTATGCATAGAAACAATGGAGAATTACAATTAAGAACTCTAGGGATTGGAGAGTGATTTGTCCAGCCATTACACAGTCATTTCAATTTAAATTAAAATTGCAACTATTTTCTAGTCTACTAAAAATATGCGGTGTCACATTAAGAGTTTTAATGGAGCTTTCTCTAGGGATTGTTGGAAAGCTAGTTAGTACCACATAAATAACTAAATACTGGGAACAGAATAAATTCTCTGCCAAAACACTATCATAATAAAACCAAAAAATGGCAGTAGATGAATTTATTTTCTCTAATGAAGCGCAGCCCTTGTATTAAACCAAAGAAACAGTTCACAGGGTGTCCAAGTTTACATGGTTTAACCAGAGCTGACTGACAAAAATAAATAAAAGTCTGCCAAATATGTTTTTTCTAACCTGACACAAGTACCTGTGTGAGTGATGCAGCATACTTTGTTCACAAACTACAACAATGCTATCAAAATGTACATTAATTCCTCCTTCACCTAGAATACGCAAAATAAGTCACTATGGTCTATCCAATATCCCTGATGTAGGGAAAGTTGGCTTACTCTCTAAGTTTTCAGATTTTAGCCTAGTGATTGTACTTTAACCACTGCAAAACATGTTTTCAGAAATAGAGGTTTGTACTTAGTTGATTTATTCAAGTGTACTTAACCACTAAGATCTGACTGATCGAAATGTACCCATTCACCAAGCCAAAGACAGCCTTCAGGTGAGCCTGGATGGCTTTTACAATTCGGCAGGTACTTGGGATCTGGGAGCAGCAGCTGCTGTGCTGGAAGTGCTAGACAGTTTTCATAAAGAACCGGACAATGTGTTTTGCCTGCTTCACTCATCAACACTGTACGTGGATTCCAGAGAAGCACTAAAAACTTGGAGCTCACCCCATCTGGCTCCCAGTACTGCAGGTAAGGTGTCAGCTGTGGGGGAAATACTGTCTCTTAACCTGCTGCTCTGAGCGGTGCAGCTACCTTCGCTCCTGCTCCTGTGCTCAAAAATGTAAAGGAACACATCCTGTCTGTAAGTGCCTCCATTGCTGTCAGCCTGTCCTGGGGTGGCTGAATAGCTCGGTATCCCCAGTCGTCCGTTTTTGCCGTGCTGCCGGACATTGGGCACTGCACCTTTAAGGCCGGCTCTGAGGGCAAGGGGAGCGGGCACGGCGCGCACTTTGTGTACCGGATCCTCGGCTGCGCCGCCCGCCCGGAACTGCGGCTGCTTCACGTGCTCGGTGTGCATGCTGCGGCGCGAACAGCGGAGGGGCTTTTCTTTTGCTTTTTGTAGTCAGTTTCCTAGCTGGCCGAGGCAGAGGAGATCCCTGGACTATAACCTTCGTTCCATGAACTAACCAGCTCTGCTCCGGACCGAGAACCCAGGAGAAAACGCCGGGAGCTCACTGCTGGGGCCCAGCCGGCGCGGGAGACTGTGTTTCTCCAGCCCAGGAGGGACTGCTGAGAGACTGAACAAGCCGAGATACACCCCGGAAAAGAACTCTTTTCCTGAATTTGCCATCTCTCCAGAACAATGAGAGGTTCCCCTGTTTAATACTGTTCATTTTTCCGTGTTTGTGGGTGTTTTGCTGTTGAATAAACAGGCTCTTTTTTTCCACTTATCTCGGAGGAGATTTTCTTTTGTCTCCCGAACCGGTGGGGGGTTTTCCTCCATAATTTTGCCCTAAACCAGGACAATATTTGCCCCAGCTAGAGACTTGTCAGTGGGGTGTCTCTTCTTGCACCATCTTTAGCAGATCAGTGTGTTGTGCAGTTCCATGCAATGCTTGCACCTGTAGAAGGGTGGGGTGTGCCATGTGGGATGGATGGCAACTGTCAGATGTGAATGTAAAGAGGTGTTCTGAGGTCATGGAAAACATCTCCCAAACATTCAGCACACTCTAGGGACAGGAGGGTTTAATGCAAAACTTTTTTGAAGCCTGTTTGCTCTTATAGCTCTCAAACACCCAGAACTTAAAGCTTTAGGGACCAGCAAGTACTACCAAATGTATTATAATGAAATAACTAAAATTTTATTATTGACCTCTCCCAACAAAAATTGGCAGCATTTAGACACTGGAAGAGCTTTCCATATGGCATTCCCAGTTGTTTTTTCAACTTGCTGTTTTCATAAATTTCATAATAAATTTCAAAATAAATTTCAAAATTATTATTCATAATAGTTTTCATAAACAGATGTCAGTCTTGTAATTCCCTTAGTCAGTATATTGACTTTAAGTTAGTAAAACACAAGGTAAGCAATCAGACTAATAGCCTCAGCCCTGACTGAGCCTGGGTAGCCAAGTCTGTGTGGTTTTCCTTAGGATTGCATCTACACCAAAACTCGCTCTATGGGCTCAATAATTAGCTTAATTTCAATATGTAAACATATTTTGATACTCCCTTCTCAAAATTTAATTCTGTTTTTGTCTGCTCAGATTACACAGGTGTTTCCATCTTAAAGCAAACCAGCTGCAATTTCTCATTTGAGTTCCTCTGACCCTTGTACCTGAACTATCTACCCACCCATTCTTCTACAAAACCATCCAGCTAGACAAGTTCTGAAAAGAGACAAAGAAAAGCAACAAGAGTGATAATCTCTATGAAATAGATCTTCCTTGTTATAATTTTAAAGCAGAGTCTTTAAAAAGGATCTGCACATCAAGCTTTGAATGGAAAAATAATTTAAACATGTAAACTGGTGAGCTGTAGGGGTAAAGCAGGAAGGATTCCCCGTTGTCTGTTCCTCAAAATAAAATCAACATGCCACACAGTTTTTTAATATATCAGAATTACTCCAGTCCTCCTTTGTGAACTGGTTTTCTTAGTAACCTGTAACAAAAAGGCAAAAGGCAGTTCATACTGGAATAGATAGTAAATGAGATTGCCAGAAAGACAGAGGTTACTCCATGAATTACTGAGATAAGGGAGTAAAAAAGATGAAAGATCATCTGCTGAAAAGGGTAGAACTTCTATTAGGTTCTTCTAGTGTTGGTCTGGGACTACTCTTCCTAAGTACCTTTATTAGTGGCCTAGACACAAATGGTAGAAGACACTACAGAAATTTACATATTAAGTGAGAGATCACAAAATTACAGAATCATTAAGGTTGGAAAAGACCTCTAAGATCAAATAAGTCAAAGGGTTAATGCAGCATCACTGTGTTCACCACTAACCCATGTCCCCAGGTGCCATATCTACCCAACTTTGGAACACTTCCAGGGATGGTGACCTCATGACTGTCCTGGGCAGCCTGTGCCAGGGCTTGACAACCCCTTCAGTGAAGAATTTTTCTCTAATATCCATCCAAACCTCCTCCTGTTGCCACTTGAGGCTGTTTCCTCTGGTCCTGCAGCTAGTTGACTGGGAGAAGAGCCCAACCCCCACCTAGCTATAACCATCTGTCTGGGAGTTGTAGAAAACAAGAAGGTCCCCACCAAACCTGCTTTTCTCCAGACTGAACCCCTCCAGCTCCCTCAGCTGCTCCTCATCAAATTTCTGCTCCAGACTTCTCCTCAGCTCCACTGCCCTTTTCTGGACACAATCCCACAGATTCATAGAATATTCTAAGTAAGTTGGAAGGGACCCACTAGGATGATCAAAGTCCAACTCCTGGCCCTGCACAGGACAGTCCCAAGAATCACACCATGTGTCTGAGAGCATTGTCCAAATGCTTCTTGAACTTTGTCAGGCTTGGTGCTGTGACCACTTTCCTGGGGAGCCTGTATTCCGAATCACCTGCAAATTTATTTTTTATCCCTTTGAGTCCTGCATCCAAGTTGCTTATGAAGATGTTGAAGAGAACTGGGCCAAGGATGGAACCCTGCAGAACCCCACTAGTGGCCTGTTGCCAGCCTGATGTTGCACCATTCACTGGGTGCCTGACTCACATGCCAGCTGCTCACCCATTGCATGGTGTGTTTATCCAGCTGTGGGCTGAGTTGTCTAGAAGGACCCTGTGAGAGGCAGTGATTATCAGAGAGACATGCCTCTACCCGAATTAAGGTGCAAGCAAGACCAGTCAATAGTATGGATTTTATTTAACAGTAAAAGTGAGGTAGAGAGAGACTAAGGAAAAAAAATAGAAAAGAGAGCAGGGGGCAGAGAAAGAAAGTGAAGGAGACAGATGAAGTAGAAAGATAGTCACCATGCCTGTGGATCCAGACAGCTTCCCATCTGTCCTCTTCACCCTGGGCTTCTTAGTGGTAGGGATCCTGAGGTCACTCAAAACTTCTCACCATTTATGCCACGTTGCTGACCCCTTCGCCGGCTAGCTCTGGGGCGTGCGTGACATTCACCGGGAGATGTCTCTGGTGGGTGGACTTGTGTGCAGGCGGAAGAGGAACCGGAGCTCACGAAGGGTCCGGCAACTCCCCGATGGTGATAGCGCAAGGAGAGTGTGGAAAGAAAGACGGACTCTTGGCAGTAGCTCCACAGGAAGTAGGTTTATTGAGGGTAAAGGTATAGTGGGAGGGGATGGGGGTCCGGAAGTGCAGGAGCCAAGAGCCCCGAACAAAGAGTGACACAAGGTTTTATACAGAGCCCAAAGGGGAGGGTATAACACAAATGAACCAATCACCTTAGGGTAAAGGGGTGTAACCAGGGAGGAGCAAGGGAGGAGCAACACATCAATATCCTATAGGGAAGAGGAAGGCGGGGAGGAGAAGTGAGGGGCCAATGGGCCAACACAGAAGGCGGAATGTTCTAGGCAACTGGGAGGAGAGGCAGGGATCCAATAGCTAAGCCAATGACCAAATATAGGAAAACCTGTTGACATCATTGGGCCTACTCATCAACGAGGTCTGCCCAATGGACCCGCCTAGTTATGGCTTTGCTATTAGGGGCGAGCAGCCCCGATATGGGCGGCCGCAACACAACACATTTATACATTTTAGCAACAAAGACATTAATGCTCATTGACTACACAGTTATCTTATTCTATTGGTTAAATGATTCTTTCTCTTCTAATGCTAATTAGTCCCATGCTCAGTCTTTCTCTTCTTTTATTTCAATGGGTTTCTTGTCTTTAGTCAGTGGGCTATGGTATCTCCCTGCCAGACCTGTCAGAGCTGATTTTCACCATAGCTGCTGAGTGTACATTCATTGTGGATACAGGACTCATTCCAGTAAGGTTTCACTTATGCCAGTGATGTCAAATCACTGGGACTGGGCCAAGGATTCAAGCTCCTCTTGTTTGCTCCTCATGCTGTGTGTGCTGGAACAGAAACACCTCAGGTGCAGTCTGTTGTAGCCAACACCTCCCACCAGCACTCAGTTCCTTAAATTTTGGCGCATCACCCCACTGCCTCTCAGTACCCAGCCTGGTTTTGTCCCTTTCCCCCTTCCAAAGTATTTTAAAGCTCTATCAATGAGTCCTTCTAGTTCCTATGCTAGAAACCTTTTTCTCCTCTGAGAGGTGCATCCCATCAGGTGTCAGCAGTTCAGGTGTTGTATAGACCATCCCATGGTCAAAAAAACAACATTAATCTAATGACATCAGCCCCATAGCCTAGTGTTGATCTGACACATCTGCCTGTTCCTTTGAATATTATTCCTTGGTACTGGAAGGACCATGGAAAACACTATCTGTGGTCCTGATCCTTCAATCAATCATCCCTAGGTCTTGAAATCCCTTCTACCCTCAGACTTCTCTTTGTTGTCTCATCACTGCTGATTTGAAAAACCAGTAACAGATAATAATCAGAGAGCCTTAGTAGACTGGAGAGTTTTCCAATAATGTCCCTTACTTGAGCTTCTGGGAAACTGTAGACTTCTCTGTAAATTGAGTCCAGTCTCCATATAAAAAGGGAGTCGTGAGAACTATCCTTCTTTTTCTCCTAACAAATGAGGATGTGACGCAGAGGTAGATTGTGTTGCCCTAGTTAGTCCCACTCCATCCCAGAACTACCTTCATCCACCTCATCAGTTGACTGTCTTTCTGGTTCCAGGCCTTCTTACCTGTGGTAGAAAGTGCCAGTCCTACTTGCCATCGTCATGTTTCCAGGAAGAGGAGTTTTTCTCCTAGAACTGGCAGTGGCCAGCTTCCAGCTCTCCTGTTCAACAGACCATTGACTAGCTGTGTGCCAGCGTTCTGAATCCATCTGGCTCTCTACTGCAACAGAAGGTCANCAAGGTTTTATACAGAGCCCAAAGGGGAGGGTATAACACAAATGAACCAATCACCTTAGGGTAAAGGGGTGTAACCAGGGAGGAGCAAGGGAGGAGCAACACATCGATATCCTATAGGGAAGAGGAAGGCGGGGAGGAGAAGTGAGGGGCCAATGGGCCAACACAGAAGGCGGAATGTTCTAGGCAACTGGGAGGAGAGGCAGGGATCCAATAGCTAAGCCAATGACCAAATATAGGAAAACCTGTTGACATCATTGGGCCTACTCATCAACGAGGTCTGCCCAATGGACCCGCCTAGTTATGGCTTTGCTATTAGGGGCGAGCAGCCCCGATATGGGCGGCCGCAACACAACACATTTATACATTTTAGCAACAAAGACATTAATGCTCATTGACTACACAGTTATCTTATTCTATTGGTTAAATGATTCTTTCTCTTCTAATGCTAATTAGTCCCATGCTCAGTCTTTCTCTTCTTTTATTTCAATGGGTTTCTTGTCTTTAGTCAGTGGGCTATGGTATCTCCCTGCCAGACCTGTCAGAGCTGATTTTCACCATAGCTGCTGAGTGTACATTCATTGTGGATACAGGACTCATTCCAGTAAGGTTTCACTTATGCCAGTGATGTCAAATCACTGGGACTGGGCCAAGGATTCAAGCTCCTCTTGTTTGCTCCTCATGCTGTGTGTGCTGGAACAGAAACACCTCAGGTGCAGTCTGTTGTAGCCAACACCTCCCACCAGCACTCAGTTCCTTAAATTTTGGCGCATCACCCCACTGCCTCTCAGTACCCAGCCTGGTTTTGTCCCTTTCCCCCTTCCAAAGTATTTTAAAGCTCTATCAATGAGTCCTTCTAGTTCCTATGCTAGAAACCTTTTTCTCCTCTGAGAGGTGCATCCCATCAGGTGTCAGCAGTTCAGGTGTTGTATAGACCATCCCATGGTCAAAAAAACAACATTAATCTAATGACATCAGCCCCATAGCCTAGTGTTGATCTGACACATCTGCCTGTTCCTTTGAATATTATTCCTTGGTACTGGAAGGACCATGGAAAACACTATCTGTGGTCCTGATCCTTCAATCAATCATCCCTAGGTCTTGAAATCCCTTCTACCCTCAGACTTCTCTTTGTTGTCTCATCACTGCTGATTTGAAAAACCAGTAACAGATAATAATCAGAGAGCCTTAGTAGACTGGAGAGTTTTCCAATAATGTCCCTTACTTGAGCTTCTGGGAAACTGTAGACTTCTCTGTAAATTGAGTCCAGTCTCCATATAAAAAGGGAGTCGTGAGAACTATCCTTCTTTTTCTCCTAACAAATGAGGATGTGACGCAGAGGTAGATTGTGTTGCCCTAGTTAGTCCCACTCCATCCCAGAACTACCTTCATCCACCTCATCAGTTGACTGTCTTTCTGGTTCCAGGCCTTCTTACCTGTGGTAGAAAGTGCCAGTCCTACTTGCCATCGTCATGTTTCCAGGAAGAGGAGTTTTTCTCCTAGAACTGGCAGTGGCCAGCTTCCAGCTCTCCTGTTCAACAGACCATTGACTAGCTGTGTGCCAGCGTTCTGAATCCATCTGGCTCTCTACTGCAACAGAAGGTCAAGACTCCTGAGACTGTAGCACCTCTGAGAATTCATCAATCTCTCATTCTCTTGAATACTGTGTATTCACTTCCCCTTGTTGTTTCTTCATCTTGTGATGCAGCACATCGACAACAGCACACCTGAAAAAGGAAGGATTGCCAACCTCAGCCTCACAGAGAGGCATCCAGCACTCCTGATAACCTGAGACCTGGAGAGCTGCACGTAGCATCAGCAGGTCTGGCTGTCTGGAGGCCTCTGACATGGCTGGTGCAGTGACTCCAGCAGCTACAGGGGCATGCCAAAATTCCAGCAGCTCTGTGGCATGCCAAAATTACACCTGAGAGAGGATACACTATTAAGATTGGTGCTGAAAAGATCTCTTTGTGTCCTTCACCAACTACTGGTCTGTTGTCTGCCTCTATTGGCTGCTCCCAGATAGCTGCAGAGCAGCCCTTCCTGCTCATCCCATCCATAGAAACTGACATGCCATGTCCCCGTTTGCTCACTCCTGTTCTCCTGGTTCTGGATCATTTGCACTCCCTAGAGGCATTTAAATCTCCCTTGCTACTTCTGGCACTGCCCCCTCCTTGCTGACTGGCTGCCAAGGGCTTCTAGGACTGGATGGGGCTGCTGGCTGCTGCTTGGGTAGCCCCGAGCTCAGGACCCCCCCATACAGCTAAATCTAACTCTCACCCCTAGACTTATCTCAGTTGCCACTGATGCTGCCTCACCAACAGACAAGTGTCTTTCTTGTCATGGTGTGTTGCGGTGGCCTCTTATTGGACTACCGGCCCAAAGCCGGGGCCTGAAGAGCCCAGAAGAGTCCACTGGGACTTAGAGGAAACCCCCCTCTAAACCTTTTCCCTAGGTGGTTGTTCCCCTGATGTAATCCCCTGGTTACCTGTCTGTTAACAGTTCTCCCCTCCCTGGTTACCTATTATAGGTCCATTCACTAAGTTACACCCCCCTACTCGATTTTAACCGGTCAGTACTCTGCAACCCCACCTATTCTTTTGCAGTATATAATAGGCTGCTCACTGTGCCTTGGGTCTTTTTGCCTTAAGTCATCAAGTGCTCAGGAGCTGCGTCTCGCTGCGCCTTGGTGCTTGAGCGCAACTGCACCAGGCTCTTCGTCCCCTGCGCTCATCCTTCCCTGCTTTGGTTTGCTTCCCTTCGACCTGCTGACTACAATAAACCCATTCCTGATTTCACCCCGAAGAGCCGCCTCCTGCCTCTCGTCTTGTTCCTGCGCCTTTACCACCAGTAGGACAGTGAGCCCTGCGTGAGTTCCTCGCTGTCCTTCCCGCCAGGCGACACCCTGGCTTCCCGCCATACCAGGTAGCGGTTTGGTCATAATGTTGTTCTCGGCTGTCCCTGGGCGAGCTAGCCATACCAGCCCGAGGGACGGAGATGTGTTAATGGTGGACCCAAAACTGAAGATGATTGGATAGGAACAGAAAGGAGGAACTGAGAACATGTACAGCGGAAAGAACATAAATATCCATAGCACAAAGTACTAGGAGCAGTAGTAGTACTAGGTAGAAAAATAACAAGGAGTGTGGCTATTGCATGAAATCCATACAGGGACTTGGAAGAATAGGGACCACTTGATCACCTAGTTTTAAAAGAAGATGAATCAAGATCACCTCAACACCAGGACGATGAAATGGAGAGTCAAGAGAAGGCCCCAAAGTTTGGTGAATTCAGTCTTACAAATAATATATTGGTAAGTTGTAATTACTCATGTACTTGGACAAATGGTAGCATCATCAAGAGTTAAGACTTAAGCTTAATGGTAACATCAAGACAACGTTCATGTACAACTGTCATGATTTCATCCCAGCTTACAACTCAGCCCCACATAGCCACTTGCTCACTCCCTCTCAGAGAGATGGGAGAAAAGAATGGAAGGATAAAAGTTAAAACCCTTGGCTTGAGATCAAGACAGTTTAATAGGCGAAGAAAATGCACACAAGCAAAGTAAATCAAGGAATTAATTCCCCACTTTCCATGGGTAGGAAGGTGCTCAGCCAAACCCAGGACAGCAAGACTCCTTCATGCTCAACTACGACTCAAGACAAATGCTGTCCCTCCCTTCTTCTTTCTCCCCGTGTTGGTTTTGCATGGCCTGATTGTTGGTAGTGTGGGGGCCACAGAGGTGGCTTCTGTGAGAAGCTTCCACCATGTCTGGCAGAGCCAATCCTTGTTGGCTCTGAGGATGGACATGCTGCTGGCCAAGGCTGGGCCAATTAGAGATGATGGTAACACCTCTGTGGTAATATATTTAAGAAGAAATAAAAACCAAAGGTGGTGGCAGTTTTAATTCCAGGTAGAGAAGAGGAGGTGAGAACATGTGAGTGAAACATGGAGACATCAAGGTCAGTGGAGAAGGAGGGGGAGGAGGTGCTCCAGGCGCCCAAGCCGAGATTCCTCTGCAGGCTGTGGTGATGACCATGGTGAAACAGCTGTCCCCCTGCAGCCCATGGGGTTCATCAGGGATGCAGAGATCCACCTGCAGTCCTTGGGGAACGTGCCCATGCAAGAGTGGGTTGATGCCTAAAGGAGTCTGTGATGTGGTGGGAGACCCGGTGGAGAGAGAGGGCTCCTGCTTCCAAACTGGAGCAGCCTGTTCTTGGAGGACTGCACCCCGTGGAAGAGCATTCCACACCGCAGCAGTCTTGGGAAGACTGCTGCTTGTGAGATTGGAATTACACTGGAGAAGTGCTTGGAGAACTGTCTCCAGTGGGAAGGGACACCATGGTCTTGGAGGGGAATGACTTCTCTCCCTGAGCCAAGCAGAAGAAAACCTTGTGTGATGAACTGACCAAAACCTCCAATCCCTGTCTCCCTTCACTGTCGGTGGGAAGGAGGGAGATGTTACGGGGAAAAAGGTGTTTTTAAGGGCTTATTTTATTTCTCATTTTCCTGGTCTGATTTTGTTAATAATCACTTAATATCTTTAAATTGAGCCTCTTTTTGCCCTTGGATGTTTTCTCCTGGTCCTTATCTCAACTCATGAACCCTTCATTAAATTCTCTCTCCTCTGCCCACCTGTAGCAGGGGAGGGTGAGTGGCTTTCATGACTGCCTGGTGTTTGGCCAGTATCAAACCACAACATCCCTGCAATGTTAAATGTGGACGATGAGACCATATGGTTGGAGATATCTCTTGGGTCAGTTGGGTTTGGGTCTCCCAGCTGTGCCCCCTCCCAGATCCTTGTGCCCCCTGGACTGCTTGCTGTCAGAGCATGAGAAGCTGAAGAGCCCCTGACTTAGGTTAAGCACTGTCCAGCAACATCTAAAATGTCTGTGTGTTATCAATATTATCCTCATCCTAAACCCAAAACAGGCATTGTACCAGCTCCTGGGAAGAAATGAACTCGATCCCAGCCCAAACCAGGACAATAATGAACGTAAATTGAGTTTAGATTCCAAAAGAAATTCCAAGGGATTGACGTTAGTATAGGTCCCTAGGAATAGCATATCAAGCATGCTTTCAGGACTGACCGATACCCATGACATTATACAACTTGGCTGCATGAACGCAGGCAAGCAAGACCTATGTTTATCTGTGCAAAGGCTACCATAAGCTTGGCACACAACTCATGCTTCTCCTTATCCACATAGCTCCTTTACCTGTTAATCCTTGTTTTTGTCTTCTAGTTCCACCTGGGGTCAGCTGAAATAGATTTCCAGCAATGTCAGTAAAAAAAAAATTACTGATAGAGTAGAAGCAGTTTGGTTTAAGAAAAAAAGGCACACATGATTCTTGTTTCTTGCCTGTTTTCTAATTCCTATCACCAAACATTATGCATTCACAGCAAGGAATATTAGTAAAAAAAGTCAGGACGGCAGCCTATGAAGAACCTTATTTCACACATCAGAGCCTGTAAGACAATGTGAATCAAATCAGTGATCTTTAGCTTAAAAAGAATGAACAAGATATCCTAATTACATCTTGTCTGTTCACAACATCAGTTTTGTCACCGTAGAGAGAAGGTAGTTACACACAGAGAATGTGCTTTTGAGCGGTGGCAGTTTGGGTGTTCCAGGATACTTCTGTAGTCATTCCTGAATTTAAAACTGAAGGAATGCAAAGGCAAGTAAATGTTTCAATTCTTCAGCCCTTGTGCTTTATGATTGTGATGTGTGATTTAAAACATGTCGTGCTATTCATTAGCAAAACTGCAATCAATATGCCTCCTTCTATCAGCCCTTCCATCTTCTACCTTTACTTCATTCAGATCAAAATCCAAGCAGAAGCCAAATTCTTGGGGAGAAGTTTGTATTGAAACAAGAAAGCAAGGAAAATCAGAGATCACATGATACTGCAGCACTCCAGATATACATCAGCTACAACCCTTAGCTGCTCCACCGACACTTTTAGCTGATTTCCAACTGATATCTGATATTTTGCAGACTTAAATTTCAGCATGCAGAAACCAAACAACAGGAGTGTCATGTTGCAGCTGAGAATACTGAGAGTATTTAAGTGCTGATATGAAGCTTTAAGTACCAATTTATTAGAAGAATAGGCTAGCTCTGCTTTTACCAACACAAATCTTTAATTCATGTGCCAGTCACACACTACATATGAGATCTCCTGCGCTCTATGGGCATCACCATTCACACTTCAGTACTAGCAGTTAATGGATGTCAAGAGCATAGTTGCCTACTACAGCACAGGCATAGTCAAGGGTACCCCAGAACCTATTCTGGACCCTGGCCCACTGATCTCATATGGGTCCCCTGGTCACCATCAGGTCCAGTGTGGTGCTCACTGCAAGCATGCAGCACTTGCACACTGGCTCATGGGCACACTCCAGGCTTCTGTGTCTCCCTCAAAACCAGCACCCACCCTCTGCCTGTGTAACACCCCTGCCCAGACCTGAGGCCTCCTGCTTACTTGCTGGTCCAGCTTCTCATTTGCTGGGGAATACATATACACACCTGGGTTGCGGGGGGGACATAGCCAGCACCAGGCTGAGACCTCTGTGCATTGCCCCATCAGCTGGCACCATTGCACCAGCACTCTCAACACACCAGACCCTCAAGATTCCAGCCTCACCAAATGCAAGGTTCCATTTTGATGCAGTTTCCCCAGAGCCCCTGCACTTGATGCGACTGACAGGGTTGTTTTGTTGTCTTTCTGTCACAGACTAGAATCATAAAATGTGTCAAGTTGAAGGGACTCATAATCATCCAGTCCTATTCTTCTCGCAGGACTGCCTGTCAGATTTGCATCTCTCTATTTTAATTTCTGGCTTTCCCACATTTCCTTAGTATTCCATTTGACGAGGTCCTTGATTAGATCACCCTTCCAAAGTGAATATGATCATGTTCCACACCCTCTTCTCAGTTAATGTGACCAACCACCCCTGGCTTTCATTATTACCTCTCTTACCATCTCAGGTGGGTTTGTGTCATTGTTCATGTTGTCCTGCTTTTCCTACTAGTCCCTTCTGCACTTAAAAGGTTCTTGACCAGAAACATTTCAAGGAGCAGCAGTTCTCTCTTTGCTCTCCTTCCTTCCAAATATTTCTACTTTTTCTTGAAATCTGCTAAAAATGTTTCTGTTCCTTCACCTGTCTATAAACTAGACAACCTGGCGCTGGAAAAAAAATTGATGGATGCTTCTATCTTGATAGAGACAAAAAACCCCTCCAGTTCCTGAGGTAATGGTCAGAGAACAAGCAGATAGCTTTCATTAGCAGCCATATCTCATGTCTGTCACTGCAAGCTTCCAGCAATGCTCAGCTCTCTCACCCACCCAACCCTTGGGTAGATGTGCGTCAGGCTTCAGTTAAGGGGCAATAACATGGGGCTTACAGGCCACATATGGCAATTAACTTCCATTTAAGAAAAAGCTTCAGCACACTGTCAACTTGTCTAGGTATTACTGGATGTCATTGCATAGAGAAAGGCTTCAACGTGTCTTCCCACTGCTGCTGTTTGGGCTTAGCCTGGTGTGGTTTCTGCTGTAGCACAACTAAAAGCAGAAATAAACACTCCACATGACACCCAGCACAAGCATAGGGAGAATATGCATCTATTTTTAAGGTATGATCACAACCCCCTAACCAACTCTTAGATGTTCTTGCTTGCTCTGCATATTTCAAGTTTCACTTCTGGTGCTTAAGTTCTCTTAAAGGTGTCACTGAATTCCTTGTAGACAGTTGGGTGACAAATTCCTTCTTCATTCAAAACAGTTCAAAGGTGGTGTTGCTCTTCAGCAATCCTCCTATCATCACGTTAACACAAGAGCATCAGAAAGTGCACAGGCTTGTTAAGCATCACTGAGGCTTCACAATGAGATAGTGCAATGCTTTATATGGGATCAGTTTAAATCCTAGCACTCTTGACTTCA
Organism: Melanocharis versteri; assembly: GCA_013397845.1. Lineage (NCBI taxonomy): Eukaryota > Metazoa > Chordata > Aves > Passeriformes > Melanocharitidae > Melanocharis > Melanocharis versteri. The sequence continues at coordinate 28,920 of VZTG01007868.1, read as the reverse complement.
CATTTATTGAAGCCATCCTATTTTGTACAACACTGAGCATATAGTGTAACTCTGGGAACCACAGCTGTGACTTAGTTAATGATCTCAATAAATCCTACTTAAGCAGAGACAGGAAGAGAATTATGCAAATGACTATTACTATGCACCGTGCACTTGATAACTGAAGACATCCCACAAAAAGCTTCAGCACATAAACACCAGTACTTTTTTAACCCAGATATGTGAAAAATATGTAAACAAGGGAACAGCTTACAGAATTTCACTTCAGAAACGTTGCAGTTGCAGAATATTTATTACAAACCTAATATTAAAGGAAGCATACAGAAGGAATATGTACAAAGAGGAATGGTTAAAAACCCAAAGTGACAGATTTTTCACATATAGCTGTGACTGTGACAAAGAATTACTTCTCTGAAAAGACCTTTCTAAAACATCGTGATAAAAGACTCTGCCACTCACACTTGGCAGCTAGATAAGATGTCTTCTATCAGCCTCTTGTAGACCCAGGCATCACCTTTAAGACGCTGTCGCCGGATACCTACCGCTTCAGGCTTAGTGAGCTGACACACTTCTAACTCAAACTCCATAGTTACTTTACCAAAATCTGATCGTGTTTGACATTTCAGGGTATAACTGTACAATAGAAGAGAAAAGAGAATAATTGTTGCACCATTTCATATTTGTTTTGTAATGCTATTTTAAATTAATAGAAGCACTTTAAAGAAAATATCCCATTGCTGTTCAGAATATTGTGAAACAATCCACAATTTAGCCACCTGAGAGCTTCGTGAATACTGTAGTTCCAGGGCACCATATTTATTATTATGCCCTAGGACCAATATGCAGCACCAATGTCCTACCCCGCCACAGGAACCCCTTATTGCCAAAGGCCCCCATCCTCAGAGCTGGAGTGATGGAAAGTTCCCATGTTTTTCCTAAACATGATCACTCTCCTCTCTGTTGGTTACAGCTCAGCTGGTGTGAAAATAGGAAAAAGTGAATGCAGAGTTTGAATGATTACAATGGGAGCAGGTGCTGGTGTGCAATCCAGCATCCTTCCAGATTATGAGTTTGGAAATGCATTGGTTGATGTATACTCTGATGTTCTCCCAATACACATCACTGAAATACTCAAGAACTTGAGAAAATGCATATTGAAATGTAAGCACAATGGTTATTTTATGCATTGGGAGCTCAGGAAATGGTCATTCAGTTTGATCAAAAGTAAGAACCAATCTAATCAATCAGTAGCTTAGTTTAGCTAGAAAACTGTACAAATTCAAATAGTCCATAAAAAGGTGTGTGGCTTCTGCACACCTTTTAAAATGTACTGACCTCTTGCCTAAAGGCTAATATCTTTTAACTGCCAAGAATGAGAGTTAAAAAGTATCCACACTATTTTTCAAAATTGTCCCATTTGGTCATGTGACTATACCTAAAACAACTTTTTGTATTTAAAATTTCACATGAGACAGGCTGATGTGAATTTTTCCTAAGAGTTACCCTACTGCTATTGATTTATACCTGTTGGCGAAAGAGTTCTGCTAGAACACACTTAACATAGTTTTGCACTGTGTGGGCAGGTTTCATGGCATACATTCATTTAGTGTTTTGTACACTTATGATTAAGATTATTTTACAATGGGGTCAAGAAACTAAGTTTAAATACTTTGCTTTTTAAGGACTGGACTAGCAATCATTTAGACAAATACAAGTGGAACTCGTAATATTTTACACTTACCCTTTCTGAACATATTCCACATGCTTCTTCAAAAGAACAATGATTATTTCATTCAACAGTTCGTCTGGATTCACCAGATGAGTGGTGGTAATGTTACAGTGTGCCTAAAAGTAGTCAGCTTGTTAAAACAACTCAAGGAATAAAAAATAAAAGTATCTCTCCTAAAACTGAAGACATTGCAAAAAGTTTTCACTAAGGAAGTTTCAGAACAGCTAACCAAAGTGACAAATGCTTCAACATCACAAAATTATCACCCTGCTGTATGCTTCAAGTATGGGAAATGGCCTAAACCTGAGACAGAGTGCTTCTGATATCAAGGAACAGGCATAGCACCATGCAACTTTTCATGTATAAAGAAAAGAGGTTACTTACTACTTTTAAATTTACAGTTATAGGGGGTTTTAATCACATCTAGTATTTCATATAACAAACAGTCTTGTGCACTAAGTGACCTCTTGAACAACTAGCAGATGCCTGGAGGTACTGAGAGGAAGCGAATGACAACTGGAATATACCAACATGTCCTATCTGGCTTCTGAAACCACAGAAGCACCCAAGAGAAGACAAGACTGAAAAACAGCTTGAAAAATGGACATAGGTTGAGGATGCAAAATCAGCACAAGAGTGGTTCTTGCGGTCCTTATTTGGATTTAAATATACGCAACTCTCTGACATAACTGTTGTAACCCTGTCTTGCCGTACTGTAACCCAGTGTCTCTAGACATGCCTCAGGAATTTCGTATATACTATAGACAAGAAAAACTGAGGCAGGAGGCTAAAAGGCATTTAGAGAAAGAATATCTCACCTCCAGTTGCTCAGATTCCTGGACTATTTGCACAGTCTAGACTCCTGCCTGATTGGCTGGTCAGGTTTGCAGCCCAACATCTTGTCCTGAACGTGTATAACTCACAGATAGCTCTCAGTGTATAGTAGGTATCCCAGCAGCCAGTCAGCTGAAGGGACACATCACTGGCTTCTACACAACTGCTCATGCCTTGGTAAATAACCTGCACAGATTCAAGTACAAATTTTTCCTTGTATAGCTTCTGAAGTATGTAAATTCCATTTGAGTGATGTATACAGAATCACAGAATCACAGGGGTTGGAAGGGACCTCTTGAGATCATGCAATCCAATCCCCTTGCCCAGGCAGGGTCCCCTAGAGCAAGTTTCACAGGAGTGTGTCCAGGTGCGCTTGGAATGTCTCCAGAGAGGGAGATGCCATGACCATCCTGGGCAGCTTGTTTCAGTGCACTGCCATCCTCAGTGTAAAGTTCTTCCTCACGTTGAGGCTGAACTTCTTGTGGTTTATCTCACGGCCACTGCTCCTCATCCTATTACTGGGCACGATTGAAGAGAGTCTGGCACCATCCTCTGACATCCCTTTGAGGTATTTATATGGATTGACGAGATCTCCTCTCAGTCTTCTCTTCCTTAGACTAAGCAGGCTCAGCTCCCAGTCTCTCCTCATAAGAGATGCTCCAGCCTCTTAATCATCTTTATGGCCTCCGCTGGACCCTCTACAGCAACTCCTTGTCTTTTCTGAAGGATGGAGCCCAGAACTGAACACAGCATTCCAGATATGGGCTCACTTGGACAGAGCAGAGGGGCAGGATCCTCTCCCTGACCTGTTGGCCATACTCTTCCTGATGCACTCCAGGATCCCACTGGCCGTCCTGGCCCCCAGGGCACTCTGTCAGCTCACGGTCAACCTGTCATCCACCAGACCCCCACATCCTTCCCCACAGAGCTGGTCTCTTGTATGTCACTCCCAATCTATTCTGGTACTTGAGGATATCCCTCCCCAGGCGCAGGACCTGGAGTTGCCCTTGTTGAACCTCATTAGGTTTCTCTCTGCCCAACTTTCCAGACTATCAAGTTCCCACTTGAATGACATCACAGCCTCCAAGTGGATCAGTGAGACCCCCAGCTTCAAGACTGAGGCAAAGAAGGCATTCAGTAATTCTGCCTTCTCTCTGTCTTTTATTACCAGGACACCCATCTGATTCAACAGCATCCCCATGTTTTCCCTAATCTTACTTTTGCTGCTGATGTACTTGTAGAATGCCTTCTTGTTTTCATTGCTATCCCTTGCCAGACTCAATTCCAAGTGGGCCTTAACCTTCTTAGTTGCATTCCTGCATATTCTGACAATGTTCCTAGTCTTCCCACATGGCCTGTCCCTTTTTCCATATTTCATAAATGTCTTTCTTCCATTTGAGGTTTGCTAGAAGCTCCCTCCTCATTCATGCAGCTCTCCTGCCCCCTTTACCTAATTTCTTTATCACAGGGATATGCTGGATTAGAGCTTGGAGGAAGTGATGCCTGAATACTGGCCTACTCTCTTGGACTCCCTTCTCTCGTAGAGCCCCATCCCATGGGACTCCTTTAAGTAGATCTTTGAAGAAGTTGAAGTTAACTCTCTAGAAGTTTAGGGTTCTAGTCCTGTTACCACTCTGCTTCCACCACACAGAATCCATGTTCCATTATCTCATGGTCACTATAGTGAGGGTCACTACAGCCTTCACATCTTCACCCTGTCCCTCCTGGTTTGTTAGTACAAGTTCCAGCAACACACCTTTCCTTGTTGGCTCTTCCACCACTTGTGTCAAAAAGTTATCTTTAATAATCTGCGGGAACTTCCTGGACTGTGTGTGCTGTGCTGTGTTGTCCCTCCAAAAAATACTGGGGTGGTTGAAGGCCCCTATGAGAACTAGGACCTGTGATCATGAGGCTACTTCCATCTGTCCACAGAAAGGCTCATCAACTTCCTCCTCCTCAACAGGTGGACTATAGTAAACACCCACAACAGTATCGGCTATTTTAACCTTTCCTTTAAATTCTCATCTATAAACTCTCAACTCATTCACCTGACCCTCGGAAGAGCTCAGTACACTACAGTTGATCTCTCACGTAATGAGCAACTCCACTATCATCTCATCACACTGACATGGCCATCCACGACAACATTTCAGTCACATGAGCTATCCCACCATGATCTGTCATTGCAATGAGATCATGCCCCTGTGACCACATATAGATTTCTAGTTCTTGTTTATTCCTCATGCTGTACATGTTTGTGTCCAGGCATTTCATAGAGGTAATCAAGCAATAGGGTTGTACAGAAGGGGTGTAAGAGCAATCACCATGAGGAGATCTCGTCAGTCCAGTGTGGCTTGCCCTTTGATCTTCATCTTGAGAGGCAGCCAGCAAACATCTGTCACTGCGCTGGTTGGTACGACCTAATCACCAGGAGGAAGCAATGGCACAAACATTGCCATTTTGAACCCCACTCTCGAGTCCTTCAATCTAAAGTCTGTCTCTCCAAATTGGCCAGGGGGCTGCCAAAGATTCTCTTGCCTGCTTTAGACAGGTGGATCCATCCCATCTCTGCTTAACAGGCTACAATCATTGAAGTACAACCCATTGTTATAAAAGGCAAAACCTTCTCAATGGCACCAGCCTTGAAGCCAGATGTTGATCTGCACTATGCATCTGCTTCTGGCTGTCCCCTTTTCTTGAACTATGAGAAGAGGACTTGGGCACCAATGTCTTTCCCCTGCCTCACCAGGTGTTAATAGTCTCCCTTCATCCTGTCTGTTGCTTGGCTTGCAGCATCATTTGTTTCCCATACGATAAGGCAGTAGCAGGTAGTAGTGCATGCTCTTGAGCAGTTGGAGTACTCTCTCAGCAATATCATGGATACTAGCACCTGGTAGGCAGCAAATTTCTTGTGACTCTTTATAAAGCCAGCAGATGGGAGTCTCTGTGCCCTTTAATAGAGAGTCGCCCACTGCAAGTACTCAATGTCTCTTTTTATGGTAACCTTGCCCGTGGACATCTAAAACCTTTAAAGTATCATATCTGTTTTTGGTCTGAATGTTGGAGTGTGGAAGTTGAATTGGAGCACTGTTTTTGTGGGTCACGAGGGTTCAATATGTCTCCTACTCAGTGGTATCCATTGTAGGTGGATGGTTCTGAAGCCACAATTATCTCCATTTCAGCCCCTCTAATACTGCACAGTCTGTTAATTGTCTCTTGTTATTCAGCCACCTGTCACAACAGGCCATCAACCTGTGCACACTTTGTGCCTTTTCTCCAGTAGAAAGAAGCCAGATTTTTAGTGGGGCATGTCTATACAAATAACATGATTAAAAACTGTCAGGTAGGGCTCCTTAAATACCATGCTGCTTCCTTCACATTTGGTTTAGATGGCTATAAGCAGCAATGGCCAAACTCATCCCTGGATCTGTTGCCTGAACTCAGACTAACAGATAACTGATTGTGATAACTGGGGCACTGTCCTGTTATCAGCGATACTGTAAGAGCACTGTACTGTAGAATTCAGGCAAGACAGGTCACAGAAGCTTTCACAAAACCGTTTCTGAAGCTACTGGATGTTTTCAATCATAATTATTGTAAGATAATAATTAATACATAATTAATATAATTACTTAATATTATAATAATACTTGTTCTTATGTATTCTTATATTCTTATATATATACTTATTCTTATGTATGTAAGACGTTTGCAGCAACCATACCTTAAGTTTCCTTGGACAGTCTCTAGTGCATCGTTTCTTCTTGCTAGGTGTCAGCATTGTGATCACCTTATCTAGGCCTCTTTCAAGACTTCCAAATATTTTGGCTTTTCTCTTCTTTTGGCTGCTATCCACATGTGCAAGGTTGAGATCTAATTCCTCTGATTGACACCTGTTACATGAACAAATTAATCCATTATTTTTCTCTCAGTGTTAAAAAACTAACTATTTCAAAGATGTCATTAAAATATTACCAGACATGACAGAACAAAGAAAATGAAATAAAGTGCAATGTATTACAGGAGTTTCTGTTTGAAAGTCTGTTGAAGTTTAAACCTAGAGATGTATCTAGAACTTGCAGTCCTTTGGAGACCTGGCATAAGAAGGCACATAAATTATGAGAAATAGATGATATTGAGTTACATAGTTTTAAAACTTTTGTCTACCTTCATTGTTTTCTAGTGACTGTAAAAATAGGTTTTAATAAGGTTTTTACCAAGAAAATAGGAATGGCAACTTGCTGTTGTAACAAGGCTTCCCAGGTAGCACATGGGTTAAGGTAGTCCTGCTCTAAATCAGGAATGTACACAAATAACAGGACGCTTACCTTCTTTCAGGAAGAATCTCAGCTGCTGCCAAATCATCTGCATTCGTTGGGTTAGCGGGTTTCTTAATTGAGGTGACTGCAGTGAACTGACTCTCTGAAAGAAAATGTCCAAGCCAAACCAGGTAAGTCTTCGCATAAAAGGATTTTCTTTTCTTCAGTGACAATTTCTCATTATTAATAATTTAGTTCTAACACCAGACCTCCTTTTCCATCTCAGGTCTATATTTTGGGAATTATAAAATATGTTTTTAATACTACCTCTACTCTACAAATTAAAACTGTGACTGATTTCCCCAGGGCTCTACAAGTCAGACTTAAAGAGTATTGCGGTTCAATACTGGAAATTTGAGGATTAGAATTGCTTTCTTGCTCTGCCACTGGTCCACAAATCCACTGACTGAGCAATCCACTGCATCAACTAGTTGTATTCTTCAGTGATCCATTTCCCTTATACGAAAGGTGGAAGTTTTCATATGGTCATGTTTAATACACAATGTACATGCTACACAACAGCCTAAAAAGTCAGTGAGTCACTGTCTGCAGAACATGGTTTTAAAGGCGCAGGAGAAAGCAACAAGTGAAACAGTCAGCAAATAAGTTGTCACAATTAAACCCAACTTCAATCTTCAAAGTTTCAGTGCTCTACAGAATTGCACCTGACTCCAGACAAACAACCTCAAATTTCCAGTGGATACCTCCACTTTCGTATTTCCTGAATCAAAGACCTTTCAACGCATCAAATAATTAGCTTGCTTTGTTTAAATGTCACTAAGTAAATGAGCTAGAAGTGCTTCTACATTTCCCATTACAGATAGTATCTCCTTTGTTTTTAGACATACACAGATGTCAGACATTACAAGTTATCATGTACAATCTTAAGGCAAACTCATAAACTAGTCTTTGTATCGCTATTCTTTACAAATGATCTCATTATACAGCAGTATGTTCTAAATCCCTTATTCCTTGAGTCAGTCTGCACTGTTCCTGAACAATGCTCCTCAGCACCTGAAATGAAAGTGTCTCCTATTGCAAGGAGCCCTTGGCATTTGAAGGACAGAGTTAGCATTTACAGTATCCATACCAAAACTTTTATGGTTGTCATGGAAGGAAATGGTAATGTACATATGGGATATGTACATGACTAGACAGGCTGATGACAGAAATTTCTGGTAACTCAGAAAAGCTGACATAATTTAGACAGATTTCTGTGGTCTGTTGCATAGCTGCAAGACCTACATGTTGTTAACAGAAGCATTTTCACTGCTACACTGGACTGTTCCTGTGAAAATGCTGACATGCAACCGTAAGAAATCCAAAAGTTAGATTTCTCTTAGAGGCAGCAATTAAAGCTGATTTAACTAAAAGTATGCTTTTATTTTCATTCAAGGTAATCACAAAAGAAAAACAGCGTTGAGGAAACTGCAATCTCAACCTTCACGGAAAAGTGCAGGTGCAAGCTTTATCAACACAGTGCTTGGCTCCATGTTAGGGTGTAGCAAAAGGGGCTTGCACATGATAATTGTGAGCAGCAATGACTCTTGCAAGTAACACACAAGTAACACGCTCTGATGGATGGTTAAAACTCTTGCAGTACCCCACCAGATGTACTAGAAGAACCAGGGTAGTGCATAGGGCAAAAAAAATTGTATGTTCCAGAAACAGATGTATTGGATGAACAAGTATTGTGCTCATATTTGAGTTTCAGCGATTCTCAAGCAACATATATGTTCTAAGCTTTCATTAGTTACATTCTACATACCTTTGAAAGCAGGTGCCCTAAGGGGAATGGCTTGTACCTGTGTCTCAATCTGACTCTTTGCTGAAGGAGTCTTAGGAGCAGGAAGTGCAAAGGGCATTTCATTTCTTAAAGCTGACACTGTCTCAACATTCTCTTTGTTTTTATGCTTCTTTGATGCTACTTTTCTTGTCACTGGAGTTGACAGTGTGAATTCTGTATCCTCCAGTTGGGCATCAGGCCTTGAATGCTACAAGAAATGTAACCAAAAGAAAAAAGGCATCCTTTGCTGTATTCTGATAACATTCAGCAACATTACAGACAAGGAAATTCTGAAGCAGGGTAAAAATACCATACAATGCTTGACTATAGAGCAAGAGTTAAAAAATCTTCAATACTTCTGATTCCCTCTATAACTTGCTCATAAGGTTTGCAAGTAATTTGCCACTTCTTTACCTGCTCTTCTAAATTCTTTAGCTTGCACATTTAAGGCTATTACCCACCAGCTCATCTAAGCACAGCTAGGAATTTTCATTTGGCCTAATTGTAAAATTTTAATTGCTTCATTTGATTGTCTTGTCCAATACAGACAGGCTGCACTTCTTCAGAGACTTGTCCAGCTCTAGCCTAGGTCTGAGACCTTGTTTGTTGCACCTTATTTTTTTTCCTGTTGGTTTTAAAATCCTTATCTACTCATTTTCTAGATGATCAAAGCTCAAGTTTTAGTCAAATTACCTACAGCTAGGTACCTACAGGAAGGCACAATGTATGTTCAGCTATATATTTAAAACACTTCCTTACAAAGTTTGTCACTCCACTAGGCTAGGGTCTACCAAACATTTATATATACGATAACTTTTATGTACAATGAAAATAAGATCTTTTGGATTAAGAACACTGTATCAAACACCTGCTTTGTTCCATGAGTATTTATACTAAATTCTTCTAACGGGGAGTCTTCAAACAGTGAAGCTGTATCTATAAATTCCATGAATACAAATGCAGATGGCACTTCACTGCAGTCTGGCATATCTTCACGCATCAGAGTTTTTTCAGACTGGAAATACTCAGTTGAGATTCCACTGCGCATTTAAAAGTAAGATTTCATCAGAAAAGACTGCCATTAAAGTCTAAATCTAATTTCTTTCTAAGTTCCTAATAATGGAAGTTCCCATGATGGTGACCTAATATGACATTAATGTTGTTGTTGTAGATTTGTCATTTGTATTGAAAGTAGATGTGAAACTATTCTCAAAGCACCATTGCCAAATCATCTTTCTTGACCTGTGTCAAGAAGAGAAGCAACTCACAAAAACAGCCACCTTTGAATTCAAGGCTTGGACCACAACCTCCTTTTACCAAAAGCCCTAGTAATAATCTGGAAAGAATCCAAGAGATGAATGGAGTAATGTTTGAAAGGGGGCTGGATAAAGGTGAACACATATATCCAAAACATGACTACGGAATCCACAACACTAATTGGAACTAGCATTTGGAACCCTTCATCTGATGGCTAGCTCTGCCCTCCCATAAGTTGTCAGTTATTAAATCAAGGGATTTGTAACTTCAGCCAAGGTGGCTAACCTTCATGGTTCACACCACATACAAGCAGATATATATCAAACCATCCTTAGCTTCTAACACCTTTTGTTATTTACAGGAAACTCCTTCTAAGGACGTACTTCATACCATTTCAGCAAAACTATACACAGTCATTTTAGTTTGTCAGTCTTTGGCTGAAATGGACACCATTTTAGGAAGCTGGAAAGGATGACATTTTAGTAACCTATGTTCTGCTGGTAGGTAAGTTTCTGTTGCCCCATGATCAAGGATATCACAATGAACAGATCTCTCATTACTACTGGAATAGAGAGCTGTCTGAAAAGCTGCCAGTCTCTTTAATGCCTTACTCAAAAGTCCTTACCACAGGGTTGCTAACTACAAGAAGCTAGGAGCCTGACACTGTAGTTGAAAATCACATTCCATTAAATATGAATGCATGATTACAATACCTTGGGTACTGTCTTCTAGATGTAATTCATGGCAATTTCTCCTCAAGAGAAGCATTTTGCAATATGCTTCTGCATCAAACTGCTTGAAGTCAAGCAGTATTATGTACAAGCTTGTGCCACCGAATTCAGAAATGGCTAAGTTAAAGGTTCTGTTTGCTTGGTTGTTGTCACACTAGACCAGGTCCAGCTAGAGAGCTTTGCTAGCTGGGTGTTTTGGCAAATTCAGGTGATATTCACCCAGTAGCTACATGCAGGCAAATCAAATGTGTCCTGAGCACTGCAGGAAGACTATCGGATTGCTGTTTGTGTAGACATGAATTTCACCATCACCTGGGAAGGCATAATGAATATGTTAATTAGTAGCATTTGCCAATTTACCTTGGACATCACTAGAGATGAAGTAGCTTCACAGTATTAGCACAACAACCTAGTGAACCTCCACCTTAACCACCAGAGTGTAGAAGGCTAACCTGCCATGATCATGGAAACCACATTATGCATATTCAGGAACACTTATGATTCATGATCTATTATGCAGCTCTAGTAAACCTAGAATTCTGATCTCGAAAAAGCTGTATGGGTGAACTGGAACGATTTACATGCAACTGGATCAGATACATAAAGTATTTATTCTGAGTGCTTGCCTCTACATAGAAAGCAGAACACCCAGACCATTTCACACGGTTTTTGTCTCAAGATGTTTTGTCTCAGGGGGAAGGAGCTAACACAAGTCTGCAATTCCACTGAATGTTTTCGAATTTGTCAAATAGACTAGTATTGCTGATGTCACATATAGCTGCATATTATATACGACATTGCAAGGAGTTTAGCAACTTTAGCCATGGTCTGAAGGGCCTATCACTACCAAACTACAGGAATAGAAATTCCCCTAAGATATACAAAACTACTTCAGAATCCCGATCATCAGAAAAACAGCAACAACACATTTCCTTTAGTTAAAGTAAACAGCATCTTCTCTAAGATTATGTTCTCAAGTGAAACAGATGAGAAAGGGATGACTCCCTCCGACTTGATCACCAGCTCACATAGTGCCCATGTCATCTCAGAGAACACTGCCCAGGTGACACATCATGACGTATCAAAAGATTTTCCTTACCAAATGCAGCCATCAAGGTACAAAAATACATAGACACAAGCATACATAGAGACAAGCATAGAGCGCAGTTAGTCATCACAGAACAAGATCGGGAATAATCACCCAGGCCAGAAAACAAGGGATTTGAGCCCATTAACAAGGAGGGATTCTGTGTGGCACTTGATGCATCATATTCTCCCAGATGGCTATTCCAGTAAAGCCAATCCATAGAAGCAGCCCACCTTGCTAAATCATGTTAATGAGAAGACTGAACTCTTTAATGACCAAGACTTTCGCTGACTGTGTATATCACAGAATATTCTGAGTTGGAAGGGACCCTCAAAGATCACCAAGTCCAACTCTTAAGTGAATGGGCCATACGAGGATCAAAAGCACCTTGGTGTTATTAGCACCATGCTCTAACCAGTTGAGCTAAACTCAGATTCATGTTCTCTTCCTGATATTTAGGGCACCAGAATGTTTCTCCAGGCAGAGCTTTGTCAATGCAGAGCAGGATTTTAAGCAAGATGCTGTCCTGCTGAACTCAAGTTTACCTCAAGGCCTGTCGATATCATGGTATTGGCATACTCTGTTAGACATGGAGACCTTAAGCGAACACGCTTGCCACGAGCCTTCTTGGATAGAAGCAAGAGGTATGTTGCTGACATGTGGTCATATTTCCACTGTGGGGTCAGGGAGAAAGAAAGAAAAAGTATTTTAATCCCCTCTTTGGAAACATTGCAAGTACAAGTCAAACTCAGCCTTCTGAAAATTACTATGTCTCTACAAGTTTTTCTACCTGATATGCAACCCTAATTACACGCAAGAGTAATTTCAGACTTCAAGTGACTCGCGTTAACATGCCTGAGATCAAGAAAAAGGCACTGTGTTTGTGCCCTAACTCCTGCCCATTCTTTCCCAAGTGCCAACCTTTTGCATGATTTTCAGCAACTCTGAGTGTGTGAGGAACACAGACACCACTTTTGACATGTTTGCAGCACAGAACAATTAGTTTGAATAACTTATAAGGGATTAGAAGTCTTCCAGCAAAGGACTACTCAAATGTCACAAATTTATTTGGAAGGACTTTTCCCTCTGTAGACAGGTTATTCTGATTATTTGCTATAACTGAAGAATAAGGAGAATTAACTCCACAAATCTATTGTAAGTATCACACACATTTTAAGAGTCTGTTTCTGGTACAGTTATATGGAAAACCCAAGTGTTTTTAAAAACTCAAAACTATTGTCACTGCTAGCAAGTACAAAGAAGCAGAAAATTCAGTTTCAGAGAAGAATTTTCAGATTCAGGTAAAAGCTGGACTACACATCATGCTTTAAGTCTTTTCAACAGCCTGCAATGTTATTGCTAACATTTGCACAATTCTTCCAGAAGTATTCAGTTCACCTTTAATCATTTGTAGACAAAAATGACTAAACATACTCACTATTTTTAAAAATCTGTGAATAGTAACTCAAAAAACCCCTGTATTTTGTAGACTGCCTGAGTGTTCCTCTGATATTTTAATCTTTTTTTCTTTTCCTACTCTTTATTGAACCATTTCAAAGCAAAGAGTTAACCCAGCAAATGGTATCTGTTGTTCAACTATATATTTCTACAAGTCTATTTTGACTTTCAGAGACTCAGAAGGATTTTACCGTAATGGGAAATAACAGTAAGATCTAGGAAACGTGAAGATCACAATTAAAGGAGAAAAATAAATTTAAAAAATTGAACTTCCAAACCAGTAGCTTGTAGTTACAAGCTACAACCAGATTCCAGAGTTCTGCAGAGGCTCCTTAAGTCTGAAATGTATGTAGAATGTCATACTTTGCAATATATAAGTATTGGTCTGATAACACAGTAAATTTATTTACTCTATTACTCTATTTAATTACTGTAAATTACTGACACATACTCCTTACCTCTGTTATTAGTTGCGACACAGTCTCCCTGCTCTGCTCATGAAACATAGAAAGCTCTGTTACACAGTCCTCATCAAGATGTCCCAGCTACAAAAACACAATGGATATTGAAGTGTGAGGTTTTCAAGTTGCCCCATAATCCATACCTGACAGTGACACTGTTGTGGAACCCAGTGAGCTGAGTCAATAGTCAAAGATCATTTTAGACCTTGTATTTCAAATGTTTAGCATCACAGCTAAACATTGTAGGAAACAGACTGAAAAAGTCATACAACTTCAACAACTTTACAGCCTGGGTCCTCACAGGTAAGAGCTTATGAATTCAAATAAGCCACCCAAAAGCAGGTAAGATTTTTACTAGAATGGAAGCTACACTTTCATCTGTCTATAAATATCCAAAGCTACGTGCCATGCCCATCTCTACCAGAGCCAGCTGACACTGATGGTGTCAGCACAGTCAAACTGTTCTTTACCTAGGGTAACAGTGGCATCTGGTGGCAATGGGAAGCATTGGCTGTCAACACGCAGGAACTTCTCTGCACTTTCTGCTGACAGCCAGATTATTGTGGTTTTTTTCCTCTCCATACTGCCTTCATCTCTCACACAAGTAAAACAAGTGCAGAGAGACAGGACGAATATTCTTGCAATGAAATTTGAATTTTTATTCAAATTTTCATTGAGGACTACATACAAGATAAACCATAACCATATCTAGCATGCCCTTCAGAATATGTGCTTTTTGCACATTAAATGAAGTATTGATCAAGCACCCCAGAGAAGGAGCTGGTCATTCATATGTGGAAGTACTTCACACTTTGATGAGAATTCAGTTATTCTGCAGATTCAGCTGAAGCATATGATGAAAACACACTTGAAATTTCTCCTCAAGAGAAATCAAGAGCAAGTAATAATATTTCGACAGTTAGAAGAATCCGAAAAGAACCACAACCATGTCAAAGTTCATCTTGGAACAAATAATGTCATACCATGCACTATGACGATGGTAGTAAGCCAGTAAATATTACATGAAATGCTTTAGTATTCATCTGACCAGAGTACTTACTGGGTATTTACTTTGCCACTGAACAGCATCAGTAAAACCCTGCATGAGCCAAGGGTGACTTAACAGGTGTTGGACTGTAATCCGCTTCTTTGGGTCAACCTGGTGGGCAATAGAAATCAAAGTGATCCTAAATTGTGGAGAAAAAGTGAAGAAACAATTCATCTTCTACATGGAATGTTACGGTGGTTAGGGACAGAACCAGAAACCAGTAATGTTTCAGAGCTTCACCAAAAGGGGAAGCTCACACTCAAACATCTTAGCTGTGAAGAGTGGCTATAGAACTTACAACAGATCTCCCAGGGATATGCGGCACTGCCTACATTCCTTAGGTGTAGCCCAAATGTATATCTGGGCTACAAAAAAACTCTTGTTTTTATAGCACATTAAGAACAACCAAATGCATGCTGTTTGAAGACTTTGTTAAATCATTTAAACTTTGTTTAATTATTTTTGTAATCAAACATTTTTCTCAAAGATTTTTTGGCTGAAGGCAATGGTAATTTTGTCTTCAAAAATCTGTAAGAATTACACTTCTTATTTAAACGCAGAATGTTTTTTAAATATTTAATTGATGTAATGTTTTGAACCAATTTAACAGTATTTTATACACCTATTGAACAGAAACAATACCTTTACCTGCAGCATTTGGTCAAGGAGCAGTGTACTGCTAGGAGAAAGCCAGTTTGGAATACTGTATTTTCCTCTCTGCAAAAAAAGAAGAGGATTTAGAACTAACACTGAACCTCAAAGGAACTACTAAATTACTTGGACAATAGTGACATCTGTACTTTGTGAAAAAAAGAATAGCAGGAACAGAGGAACTTAGCTTAAAGAATGACTTGCATAAATGTCATGGCAGTACAAAAACCCAGCAGCATTAGTAAGGAAAATGCCACATTTGAATCATCAGCTGCAGTTTTCATCCATTCTGCTTGTGTGACACTTCCATCGCTGCCCACTTTTGCAGCTAATCTGCTCCCTTCTCCATTGCCTTGGTTCATCATATCAACTCAGTACTGAAGTTCTAGAAGTGCAAACACACTGGAGTATGAATGACTGACATTAGTACTTTACAACGTGAAGATTCCCTGATATCACTACTTTTCAGACACTAAAAGTACACCATCCTCAGTACTAGGTTATTCTTTTTGGAATAGGTTACATCTAATGCTAAACTTGTGATCTCATACAGTAGACAGGATAAAGGTTACAGACCTAGCAAGTGCGATTTTTTCAATATAATTATTTACTGTTGGTTTTCTTTAATTTTTGATTAGAAGAAAATTGAAAACAACTCCCAGATGTGAGGTGTAATACTAGCTAGAATTCAACCCAAATTCACCACCAAGAATCATTTATTTCTCAATGAAAATTGAGATAAAAATAAAAAAATTCACTAAAAAGTCATTGTCAAATAAGATAACTATCCTTTTGTAATGGCAGTTTTCTTTCTACAGACAAATGCCTTAATAAAACAGTTGGTATTTTATGCAGCTACATTTCTAAGCACAGTATGTATTGCTTTGACATCACAGATTAAAGAATTTCAGTTACACCTTCACAGACGCTACTAGTAAGTTATTTATGAATAGTTCTGTAGGCTGTTTTACAACACAGCTTTACTATGAAACTAAGTAACACACGTAATCTACATTTTGTTTTAGTATAGTGCTACAGAACAGGACATAACAAAGAACAATTCTCATCTATTGTACTGTGGGCAATACTGGATGGTAAATAGGTTGTGATATCTGCCAGGTGCATAAGGTCATACCAGAAGTACTATTTTTTTTTACAGTAGTGACATCATAGCTTAATTTTTCAGTCAAAAAGTCAAGCCACTGATTGAAGTATTCACAAATGAAGAGACGTGGAACATTCCCGGGAATTAATGCTGCATGTAAGTCATATGGTGGTAACTAGATTCAAGCGGCAGATTTGACTTGGAGCAACAGGTTCGAGATGAGATTACAATAAGTTTCAGGATTTAAAATGTGTGAAAATAAATTCCACAATAGTGGATGTCCTCATTTGAAACAATTTTCAATTCAAAACAACATAAAATTAAAACAAATTCAGAATGGAAATAGCAAGCATGCAGCTTAACACCTGAGACACGATCGGGTTTTGACTGCTCCCAGACTAACCTTTAAAACCTCATTTGTTGTTTCAGCTGACTTCAACACATTCCACTGGCAGACATTGCATCACTCTGAACAACTCAGTTCATAGTTCCTGTCCATGCTGGACAACGGTAACTACACAGAATCATTTTTCATATTCTTAATTAACGTCTCTATTTCACATCTGAGTTCTCTGCTCAGTGAATGCCTTAAGCATTTGGATCATTTACCAGGTTCTGCATCTCGGTGTAAAGAGCACCAAAAAGGGTTTTGTCATCCTATGACAACATGCTTACAAGTGGACACATTCCCAATGTACCTTCTGGGTAGACAACACAGTTCACACCACAAGCAGAGAGGGAAGGGCATCTCAAGTCTATTGACAACCCAGCTGCTTCCACTTTATAGCAATTTTACTGAGAAACTGTAAGTGCTTGCTAGCATTATTTGGACAACACTCCTAATCATATGGTTTCGTTTAGGTAGTCTTGCAAAGAGAGGGGAGTTGGACTTGATGATCCCTTTTGGTCTCTTCCAACTCAAGACATTCTATGACTATATGAGTAGGGAAGTAATGTAATTTTAATGCCATCTCCTCTTGACATGAGCACCTTTACACAATCTCTGTGGATTAGACAGTCTTTGCTTATTTTTTTTCCCTTTTTTTCATTTTTTAAAGTCCTCTCCAACAACTCAAACTAAGTTTCCTAGAGATCTTCTGTCAAGGTACTCAAGTGTACTCCAATTCCAGATTAAAAATCCATACTCTTTGATGAAATAATCAGGTGCTTTATAGAGCTCAGACTGTTACGCACCCTGAAAACATTTCCTGTGCAAACCAGTGTCAGCTGCCCCCTGCCAAAGTAGTCCTTGAATACTCTCAAGGAAGGCTTTTTTTGTGTCTTTTTAGACATATCAGTCTCTTGGTGAGAGGAGAATGAGGTAGAAGAATCCAAAGCCGTTACTCTACACTGTTGTTCATCCCACTCAGAGCAAGATTTATCAACATAGATTTTTTTGGCAGCTCAGAATTGGCTGGCAGAGGTGCATGTGTGATGAGGAACAACAGCTGTTTAACCACATCAAGAGGAGTTTACAGGGAAAGAACTTAATTATACTATTTACTATTTATTCAACTCCTTTTGGAGGAAAGCATAAGAGCAGATGGAGAATCCTGCTTTTCCTAGACATGAGTAGGGCTGACATTCAAGAAGAGTATTTATAGTAAATCCATACAATTCAGGGAGAAGACAGATAAACACTCAGATATAGAAGTCCAGCCCACTAGCAAGAAAATGCTTTTCCTGAAACTCAGTT
Source organism: Melanocharis versteri (assembly GCA_013397845.1). Classification (NCBI taxonomy): domain Eukaryota; kingdom Metazoa; phylum Chordata; class Aves; order Passeriformes; family Melanocharitidae; genus Melanocharis; species Melanocharis versteri. Next base: position 10,758 of record VZTG01007868.1, on the reverse strand, counting down.
TTCTACTGTATCATAGGACCAAGCTAGAGTATTGCACAGGCTGAGGGAAGACAGAAACAAATCCACAAAGTACTGATCAAAACAGTAGCAAAGCATAACAAAATTCAGCAGATAAGCCTTTTTGCTCAAATCAGAAAGCAAAAACCTCCCATAATGCTTAGTGATTCCTGTTCCTTATGTATTCTAGTATCATCAATACCTACCATGATCTTCCTGTATACAGCCATGACATTATCATCATCAAAGGGGAGAAAGCCACACAGCAGAGCATACAGCAGTACTCCCATACTCCAAATATCTGCCTAAAAAATAAAAGTGAGAGTTCACAAACCTCATCTGTCTAAAATGGCTTTGAAACAGATCACGTTTTCTCCTTTTGGAAAAGCCCACATGCAACTTGTGGAAAGTAGGTTACTTAACTCTGGACAGAACTCTTATAGTCCAAGTGAAAGCAAACAATTTTCAATTCACTGAAACTAGAGCCATTAAAAAACCATTACCCTTTTCCTTAGGTTGTCAAATTGCTGCATTACTTTAACCTATAAGGATTTCACTGACAAAAAGGAAATCAAACTCATGAGGAGGGATTTTGTACTCAAAAGTATTAGTGATTATGACAGCTGTCAGTACAGTTACAATCAGCTTTAAAGCCCCACTGTTTCCTCTCTGTGTAGACATGACAAGGTCTACGTGCCTCATACGACAACTCCCACTTCAATCATAAAGATAAAGAAAGTCTGAAAAGCACTGACTTTGTGGAAAAAAAAAGAAAGCAAGAGTTAGAGGTCAGGGACAGTGGTGCAAAGGAGATAAAGGGAAAAAGACTGACTCCATCCAACAGCAGAGGCAGTTATGAAGTTTGAGGAGATTGAAATTGCAGCATTTTGAATGGATTGACAAGGGCATGTAGCAGACCCCAATGTTCTAGACATGGAATCAAAGGTGGATAAATGCCACAGTTTTTCTTCTCTCTAATTTTACTACACTGCACAGTATAAAGAGCAAGTTCTCATACAAGATTTCAGAGGCAAAGTACACAAGATACTGAGACTGCACAGAAATTTTCAACAGGACTTGGATATTTAACAGAACAAATTGCTGCTTGGAATAACATGGTAGAAGGAAGTTATTTTTTGTAGAGCAACACCTGGAGACAGTGAAGGATTAGTCAGACATGAAGAAGCCAGGTGCAGAATCTGTGGTCAAGAGCTATTCCAGGCTGTGACTGCTCTCAGTCACACAGCTTTTGAGAGCCACTGAGACAATGGGACATTGAAGAAAGACACCAAGCGAGTATATCTGAACATCACCACCTTTAAATACACAGTGGGCAGGGAAAAAAGCACCCTAACCCACAATTGTGTCACCTACCTCTGAGCCAATGTATGCTTTGCCCTGAATCAGCTCTGGTGCTGCATAAGCTGGGCTTCCACAGCAGGTGTTCAGATGGTAATCAAGACCACCCTAGAACAAGACAGAAGACTGATGACAAAGGAGCATTGGCTCTAACACAGATGTTGTCTTCTAGCAACAACATATTAGAGGCTTCAGAGGCTTCATTTTCCAATGCTGTGTATATAGAGTCACCTAACAGTTTGCTATGGTATAATATATGGCTTCACTAGGCAAAAACTGTCCAAGACCAGGAGAATCCTATAAATGTTCAGATCCCAAGCTGCTCCTTCATATGTTATCCCAGAAGCCTTTTCTGCAGCTCCTCCTATGATAGGAATATTTCCCTTTGTGACCACAAAGAAAACAGATGGAACTTGGGAATCAGTAATTCAAGAGCTACTGGGCATGAGGCTGGTTAGATATTTATATCAATATTTAAGGCAATAACTTCATGAAGAACCACTAAAATGCTTCCTTATTAAAAACATATTATTCCTTAGCCTGGGCTTTGTTCTAAGAAGACCAGAGTGAGAGGATATTGTACCACCAAGATGGTGGTCTAATACCCCTGATTTCCTGCAAGGTGCTTTAACTTGACTCAGTGTATTGGGTCTGACCAGGGTAAAGCTCACAGCCCTTACAGTGCTGTGCTTTGCATTGGTGGTTGAACAGGTGTTGATAACAGAGCAGTGTTTTGGCTACTGCCAAGCAGTGCTGTCCCTCTGACATTCCTTCCCCCACCAAAGGGGATGGGAGTGGGCAAGATCCTGGGAGGGGACACAAGCAAGCCAGCTGACCCAAATCAGCCAAAGGGATATTCCATACCATATGACAGGGAGATATATAAAAATATATATATAAATTTACTCAGATATATAAGCTAAGGGAGAGAGGAGGAAGGGGGGGCATTCATGAGTCTTCCATGTTTGCCTTCCAGAGGAACCACTACGCGTGCTGAGACCCTGCTTCCCAGGAAGTGTCCGAACATCGCTGCTGATGGGAAGTAGAGACTGATCCTTTTTCACTTTAGCTCTTGCGCGCGCAAATCTCCGCTTGTTTTTTTCCTTTCTTTAATAAAACTGCCTTATCGTACCCTGCCGGTGTTTTTTTCCTCCATCTTATTCTCTCCCCTGTCCCAAAGGGAAAGGGAGTGATAGAGCGACTGAGTGGGCACCTGGCACCCAGCCAGGGTCAACCCACTACAACCTGGGCTTTGTTCTAAGCAGACCAGAGTGAGAGGATATTGTACCACCAAGATGGTGGCCTAATACCCCTGATTTCCTGCAAGGTGCTTTAACTTGACTCAGTTAAAACAATCTAAGGACTTTGGATCAGTAAGACCTTCTTCCCATAAAGTTCCTTCTTACCAGCATCCATCTCATATGTGAAGATGACAAACAGAGCAGCAATGTAGAAACCAACTTTAAACTTGGTAAACAACTCAGTACAACCACGTTGATCCAGAGGCTTTGTAAAGGTAAGGGGAATCTATTTTATTTGATCTACAATCTCCACACATACACAAATGTTATGAAAATGACACATGCCATTGAAAATTACTGAGGGCAAATGGACACCAACATAAGCTTTACAGTACAGGCCTTTGTGGGAGTAGATATTCTGTGCACAAGGCAATCTGTGCCTTATACTAGGATGAAAGATGAAGTGTAAGAGAAGAAAATTGGATATTCTGCTCAGAAAATGTAAAACTGTCTCACACTGTTAAGGCTCTACCAAACAATTAGCACTGGGACAACAACTACACCAACAGCTCGAATCCAGTGCAAGGCTCTGCACTGCACCCTGAAGTCACGCCTGCAGTTTTTATGTGCGCACTGTAGCTGATTTAGAGCTGCTATGAGAGCACCTGACACCCTTACCTTTGGCTTTGCACAAAGTCCAAAGTCTATCAGCTTCAGATTATGTTCTTCGTCAATCAGCAAATTTTCCTAGTAAAAGAGAAAGTGGTAATGAATTCTTCCATAATGCCAAGTATCCAAGAAACTGGATTTTCTCTCACCGTATTTCTTCTTGCCAATACCAGCCAGAAATTACCTAAAGATCTCCTCTGAAGATTTTGACCTGTTACTAATGAATATATCCAATATTCCAGAAGGGAAATACAAGCTCCTACCTGCTTAGAAAGGCCTGAGGGGCTGCTAGACAGAAATCAAAAACTGTGAGGCAGCAGCCTGCCCTGGCAGAAAAGGCAGCCAGTGATATCCCAGATGGTGTGAAAAGAAGCAGAGCTGGCAAAGGGAGGGAAGCCACTTGCCCTCTTTTCAGCACATTGAGTTTCTGCCCACCTTCTAGCACAGGAAAGACACCAAACTGAGGTAAGCTCTGTGGATAGACACCAGCCTGCCCAGGGTGCTGGAGCACTTGTTTCATGAGGAAAGGCTTGAGGGAGAGATGGTTTTTCAGCCTGTAGGTGGCAAAGCTTCAATGGAGACCTCATGGCAGCCTTTTAATTCCTACAAAGGGGGCATAGAGGCAGAGCCATATCGTCCACAGAAACACATGGTAGGATGATGACAGTCAACAAGTAGCAGGAGACATTCAGACTGGTACTAAGAAAAAGCCTTTCTCATAAAAAAGGAAGTGAAGATCTTAACAGGTTTCCCAGAAACATTACGCTGCCTCATCCTAGGGAGAGGTCCAAGATGTGACTGGATAAAGAAGTTTGGTCTGACACTGTTTTAAACAGGAGATAAAAGCCACTAGAAGTCACTTCCCAACCAAGTTATCTCACAATCCTATGAGTCCATCAGGTCTCCAGGTACAATCCAAATCCTTCCAAGAGGGACACAGAAGGCTTTTCTTGGAGAGAAATTCTTTGGAGACAAAGATTTCATGAGCTGTCTAGGAAAAGGCTTGTACCCTAAGAATTTGCTTTTCTCAGTTATCAGTGTCTCTGAACATGCAAACTTCTAAGCCCTTCTAGGAGACATGGTTGGAAGGCTTCTATTCCCTAAGCCCATGCTTAATTCCTGTGGTGACAGCAAAACCACAGGATCAGACACATCCCTCCCCTGTCCAGTCCTCACTTGTTTACATTGTGGGAGTCACATTTTCCTTTGACTGTCAGAACAGAACAGTCTGCACAACAGAGAGGAACCACAATAACTCTCCCTAAGTACAAGCTGGAATAAAGGGGATAGCAAAAATGCCTAACCAACAGTCAAAGTCAAATCCGTGTCTGTTCCACTCTCAACTGGAGTGCACTGTTCTGCTTCTCTTCCAGAGGAAGCTCCTTCCTCAGACACAGCCACATCCAGCTGGGCTGAGGAACCAAACATTAAGTAGAAATAACGCTCTTTCACCAGATGTTAGCTAAAGAGAGCACAGGAGAACTGAGAAGACAACTCATACTGGCTCCATTCAGAGAAATAAAAGCGGGTCTTCATTATTATTTGTGCAAATCAGACTTACTGGTTTGAGATCCCTGTGGGCGTATCCCTGACTGTGAACATAAGCAATCGCTGAAACAATCTGCCGAAAAAATATGCGAGCTTCCTCCTCAGAAAGGTGATCCTTAGAAATGATGTAATCAAACAGCTCTCCTCCAGGACAGTACTGCATTAAAGCAGGGAAAAAAGAATACATTTGGGTACAGTCATGAAACATAAACATGAACAAGGGCACTGAACAGCAAGAAGGCACTCTTCCCTTCCCAACAGCACCCAGGCATGCCTCAGGCCAGTGTGCAACAGATCCAACAAGCCTGAGAGGCTGACTCTTGCCTGATGCTTGCCACAGCCATATCACACTACCAGCACAGGTGACAGAAACCGACTAAGAGGTGACAACTCAGTGGCACTTCTCAGGTCCTGCATATCCTGCTGGTGCTGTTTTTTGGAGTGTGAGGTGGGAATTACAGTCAGTTTGCTTATTTCAAACAGTGAAAAGTGGCTTTTACAATGAGACAGAACACATTGTCAGCTTAATTTTTCAACTACAGCACCTTGGACACACTCGTCATTGAGATGAGTGTCTAAGAATTGTTTCACTTGGACTCTGCTACCAGAGTTCTAAATACCCTACGAGACTACCAAAGATCTCTGGCTAAACTCAGAGATCTTTGTCATAGCAGAAACACCATTCCTTACCTCTAAAACCATGAATATTTTTTTGGGTGTCTCAATCACATGATACAACCGGCAAATGTGCTGGTGACTCAAGTCCTTCATGGCATCAATTTCTAATTTAACACGAGGCAAGTCATCCTAAAAGATGAAAGGTATGAAATTGCCAATTAGTTTGACAGCCTGTACATCACAGTAAGCCTGCACATCAGACCTGCTCAAACTCAAATCAGCACCAGCTCTGTCACTGCTCACCTGCCCTCCTCACACACTGGTCAGTAAAACCCAAACAGGGAGATGTACAATGCTACTATTCTCATCAGTACTCCGTTTGACTTACAGTAGTTTATTTAGTTACTTAATATTTAAACCTGTAACTGCCTCAGTTTTACAGCCAGAGAACACTGCTCTCTCCACATGAGGGTACAGGATTTGTGGTGCCATTAAAATTCTTTCAAGCCTACAGCATCTACCACTAGCCTACAGTGACAGGTTGCACCCCCCCTCTCCTGAGAACTCCACAGGAACAGCACATTACCAGCTTTGAAGTATCTTTTGGATTACCTGTAAAGCAAGCTTGTCCATGATTTTTATTGCAACTTTTTCACCAGTGAGACGATGTCGTGCAAGTTTTACCTTTGCAAACCCACCTAGAATTTGAAACAGAGATGTATAAAGCATTGCATGGTGATAAGCTTTCTCACCCGTGATCTCAGTTGCCCTGAAGCAAACACCATATGCACAGCATATAGCATCTTTGCTAGAGGAAGAAGCAATTGCTGCCACCACTTCCTAGTTACATTTCCACAATCCTGCCCCGCAAAATACACCGAGAAAACATGACCCACAGACTCTGAAGTAACAGTTAATCTCTCAGATAAACACCGAGGTGAGCGGACACATCACACACACTTGTTTGCACTCACAGACTGAGCCCACCTGTGCCGACTGTTCCGTGTAATTCATAGTACTGGAGAATTTCTTCATAGTCGACTCCGGCCATTCTGTGACTCGCTGGAGGCGGGCAGCTCTTCTCAGCACCTGCAAGAGGAGACCGCAGATTGCACTCATGCTTTCGGGCACGAGAAGCGACTCAGCTGCAGCCCCCGGGGAGGGCGGAGAGGCTGCTGTTCTCACGGGCCTGTCACGGTTGCCCGGCGACGGGCCCGGTAGCGCCGCGGTCCCCAGTCGCAGCGGCCAGAAGACCCTCCCGTCCCACCCCGTTCCCTGGGGCGCTGCCTCCAGGAGCCCCCCCCGAGCGTTACCCCGTTCCGAGGCAGCGACCGCGCAACGGAGCAGCCTAGAGAGTCCGTTACCGTTCAAATGTCCCGCTTCCGGCCGTGGGGATCGAAAAGCCAATCTCCACGCGCTGCCAAACCGGAATGGGCGGGGAGGGCACGGGCGTGCTGGGAGGCGGGGAGACGGGGAGTGGGCGCTGCCACAGTGGGAAGGGCTCTGCTCTCGGCTGGCTGCTAACGGGGGCGATCTCAGCCGAGACCAGTCCCTACGAAGAGCAAAAACAGCGTCTGCCTCTTCCGAAAAGCGCGTACCCAGGCGCAGCGGTCGGGACCGGAGCGGCGTCAGCGCCGCAGGGGCTGGCGCCAGGCAGAGGATGGCGGCCGANAAAGGGAGGAAGACACGAGGGGAGAAAGGGCAGGGAACATGAGGAGGAAAGTGAGAAACATGAGGGGAAAAGAGTGAGAAACGTGAGTGGAATAAGGGCAGGAAACATGAGGGGGAAAATGTGAGAAACATTAGGGGAAAAGAATGGTAAACATGGGGAAATGTGGGAAACGAGAAAAATTACTGCACCTCTGAGGAGAAAAAAAGGGCAAAGAAACAGTATGGGGAAAGTGCAAGAAGTGTGTGTGCGTGTGAAATATAGCAAATGTGAGGGGAAAAGGGCAGGAAACATCGGGGGGGGGGGGAAATGGGGTGCGAAAATAACAANTCCGAGGCAGCGACCGCGCAACGGAGCAGCCTAGAGAGTCCGTTACCGTTCAAATGTCCCGCTTCCGGCCGTGGGGATCGAAAAGCCAATCTCCACGCGCTGCCAAACCGGAATGGGCGGGGAGGGCACGGGCGTGCTGGGAGGCGGGGAGACGGGGAGTGGGCGCTGCCACAGTGGGAAGGGCTCTGCTCTCGGCTGGCTGCTAACGGGGGCGATCTCAGCCGAGACCAGTCCCTACGAAGAGCAAAAACAGCGTCTGCCTCTTCCGAAAAGCGCGTACCCAGGCGCAGCGGTCGGGACCGGAGCGGCGTCAGCGCCGCAGGGGCTGGCGCCAGGCAGAGGATGGCGGCCGAGGCAGTTGCTCCGAGGAGGTGGTGCCTCTCGCCGATCCCCGCGGGCTTTCCCCGCCAAGGCCCCGGACGGCCGTGGCTGCCGTTCTCAGCACCGCCCCTGGGCTTCCTGGGGCCGGTATACCCGAGGCACGGTGTCTCTCCGGGTCGGAGCAGCGCGAGGCAGGCGGGAGTCTCCATTGTGAGGCATATGTTTAGATGACCATTAATAGACAGTAGGTTCATTAATGCAGTATTTCAGCTTTGCTCTGTACGCGCGAAGAAACACAAAGCAGTTTGTACCCCCGTCTGCCAGGTATTTAAAGGGGCGAGAAATGTGAGGGGGACAGGGTAGGACACAGGAGTGAAAAAAGGGAGGAAGACACGAGGGGAGAAAGGGCAGGGAACATGAGGAGGAAAGTGAGAAACATGAGGGGAAAAGAGTGAGAAACGTGAGTGGAATAAGGGCAGGAAACATGAGGGGGAAAATGTGAGAAACATTAGGGGAAAAGAATGGTAAACATGGGGAAATGTGGGAAACGAGAAAAATTACTGCACCTCTGAGGAGAAAAAAAGGGCAAAGAAACAGTATGGGGAAAGTGCAAGAAGTGTGTGTGCGTGTGAAATATAGCAAATGTGAGGGGAAAAGGGCAGGAAACATCGGGGGGGGGGGAAATTGGGTTGCAAAATCATCAACTTTTATCAAAATGTCCACAGCAAAGCCAGCCTGTGTGGCTCTCTCGGGACTCTGCACAGGCTCAGGGCCAGCCATATCTCTGGAGACCAACCTGGTGCTGGCAGCTGGCACCCTAACCCTAATCCTCTGTCCATCCTTGTGCTAGCATGTAGAGCTACTGAATAGCCTTTGCAGGTCCTGGAATGCCCTCCTGAGGTGAGATGGCCATTGCTGGCAAAGAGCCTGCTGCTAGCTGAGGGCATGCATAGGCTTCCATCTGGCAAGGCAAGGTTTGGACTGGTATGTGGCTGTGCAGGCCAGATGTATGTGCTTCTCGAGGAGCAGGATCAGAGAGCCGCTTTTCTGTAGAAGTGCATGATTTTTCTTTTCTTGGGACAGCTGTCACTTTCATCTTTCCCTTGGGACAAGCCCTGGACAATGTAGACTTCCTCTGGGGACAGATCTTAGTTGATGTAGTCTTTCCACTCTTCCTTCTCCTTAGCAAATCTCCATCCTTGGTGTTCGGCACTAGCAGGACTGATACCTCCACTGTCCCTGCCCTCTGCTGTGGGCATGGGCTTCCAGCAAACGAGGTGAAGGACTGGGTGAGCAGCAGGGAATGTGCAGTGCAACTGCCCAGCTCTCTGCCCCTGCAGCTGTCACCTGCACATTGAAGGCCAGAGATGCTGCTGTTATTGCTGCCTCTTGTGCCTCAGCAGCAAGAGGTGCATGGTGCTCCCTTTCCTCAGGAGCTCTGGCCAGAGCTGGCTCAGAGGCTGTGGCACCCACTGGGGCAGGAGATGCTCAGGTCAGTGGCTGCCTCTCCTGCTACCACTGTGACCATGCTGCCAAGACAGCTAGGCCTCCTCTAGGTAGCAGTGTGAGGGTCCTCATTGTTCTCTGGGCCCAAGGAGTGTCCGAGATGTTGTAGCTGACCTCGTTTTCTGACTGGGACAGCTCTTGGTCTTTCTTGTCTTGTTGATGAGACAGTTTTTTTCATTGTAATCTTCCCTTTGGGAGAGCTCTTTGTCATTGTTGTCTTCCCCTCACAACAACTATTTGTCATTGCTGTCTTCCCCTTGAGACAGGTCTTGGTCTCTCTCCTACTCCTGTTGGGACATTGTCTTTCCCGTGAGAGGCCTCTTTTGTCATTGTCATTTTCCTCCTGGGGCATGGCTTTGTTATAGTTATCTTCATCTTGGGATATGTCTTTGTTGTCTTCCTGTTGGGTGAATGTTTTGTCACTGTCCTCTTCCCTTTTGGACAGGTCTTTGTCTGTCCTGCATTCCCCTTGGGACATCTCTGTGTCATTCCCATCTTTCCCTTGGGACACGTCTTTGTCATTGTTGTCTTCCCATTATGACACCTCTTTATCACTGTAATCTTCCCACTGGGACAGCTCTTCATCTCTCCTGTATTCGCCTTGAGACAGCTCTTTCTCATTGTTGCCTTGCCTTTTAGCCAGTTCTTGATCTCTCTTGTCTTCATTTTGGGACAGCTCTTTGTCCTTGATACCTTATTTTGGTGCAGCTCTTGGTATCTGTCATCTTCCCACTCCTTCTCCTCCTCAGATAAGGCAGCACCATTGTTTGGAAAATTTGGTTTCCAGAAGCTCCAGCAACCTCTGATGACTCTTGATTTTTTCAAAATCCTGGAAAATTTGTCTGGTTTTGCTGAGCAGGGACAGTCTGTGCTCTCCACAGGCTGGGCTTCTCGTATTCACCTCCTGCGAAGGCTCTGTCTTGGACACAACACTCAGATGCTTTGCAGTCTTGTGGTGCACCAGCAGAGACCTGCTGGTGAGGTTGCACTTAACGATGCAGCTTTGTCCAGTGCTGTGTCCCTGCATCTCTGCCCTGGGAAGCTGATGTAGCCATGCTGTGTTCCCAGTCTCACTGTTGTTCTGGCTGTGTCTGTGGCTCCCCACGTTGTTCTTGGGAGGGATGTTGTGTAGGGATCTGGTTGTTGTCTTTCGCACTTGCAACATAGGCTTCAGGATGATGTGGTGCAGCCCTAAAGGTCTGAACACCTGCGGCTGTGCCCTGCTCACTGTGGGTGCGCTGAGCAATGGGGACAAACGGTAGGTGGCTGTTGCTGGTTGTGGTGATGGCCATTCTCTTGCCCCTGGCAGAAGCAGTCAGCTGCTGGCTGCTGCTGGCAGAGGAGGCAGCTTGTGTGTGCTGGAGTGCTGCTGCCTGTATTGCTGGCTATCTCCTCCTGTGTTGCCCTGGTATGGATGTGGCAGTGACAGGGTGGGGCTTGGGCATTATGGTGTAGGGTGTAGGGTGTAGGGTGTGGAGTTGGGGTAAGGGTTAGGGTTAG
>VZTG01007863.1:0-13740 GCA_013397845.1 Melanocharis versteri | reverse complement strand
GAGAGGCACTGCCCGGCCCGGGAGGAGCTGCTGGGAACGGCCGCGATGAAATTTTAATTAAACGCGGGGCCGTAATTTGCGGCGGGCGCTGCCAGCTGCTCCCGGCCCCGCAGGGCCAGCAGCGCCTCCGGGAGCCAGCGCAGCTCCGCTCGCCCCGCGTTTCATTCTCCAGCCCCGGGCAGACCGAGTCTCTTGAATATTTTATGGCTCTGCTTTGTTGCCATCCTTCCTGTGAGTCATTTTTCCAGCAGAACCCCGTGCTGGACTCGTTATTTAACCCCTTTTTTTATTTAACCCCTTTTTTAATTTTACCCCTTTTATTATTTAACCCCTTTTTTATTTAACCTCTTTATTTAACCCTTTTTTTAATTTAACCTCTTTCTTTATTTAACTGTTTTTTTAAATTTAGCCCCTTTTTTTAAATTTAACTCCTTTTTAAATTTAGCCCCTTTATTTTTTTAACCCCTTTTTTAATTTAACCCCTTTGGAGGGTTCCAGCCCAGGCTGGGAATCCGCTGCAGGGAGCGGATTTTATGTCCTGGCTTGGGGCCGCTGCTCTGCTGCGAAATCCCCGGGAGAGGAGCTGGGGGAAAGCCCGGGGGAAGGCAGCAGTGCATCCCTAAATCCCCTGGAACATCCCCAGATCCCCTGGAGCATCCCTGAATCCCCTGGAGCATCCCCAAATCCCCTGGAGGTATCCCCAAATCCCCTGGAACATCCCTAAATCCCCTGGAGGTGTCCCTAAATCCCCTGGAACATCCCTAAATCCCCTGGAGCCTCCCCAAATCCCCTGGAGCATCCCTAAATCCCCTGGAACATCCCTCAANGTCCTGGCTTGGGGCCGCTGCGCTGCTGCGAAATCCCCGGGAGAGGAGCTGGGGGAAAGCCCGGGGGAAGGCAGCAGTGCATCCCTAAATCCCCTGGAACATCCCCAGATCCCCTGGAGCATCCCTGAATCCCCTGGAGCATCCCCAAATCCCCTGGAACATCCCTAAATCCCCTGGATTCATCCCCAAAACACCTGGAGCATCCCCAAAACCCCTTCAGGCATCCCCAAGTCCCTTGGAGGCATCCCCAAAACCCCTGGAAATATCCCCAAACCCCCTGGATTCATCCCCAAAACCCCTGGAAATATCCCCAAATCCCCTGGATTCATCCCCAAAACTCATGGAGCACCCCCAGATCCCCTGGATTCATCCCCAAATCCCCTGGAGCATCCCTAAATCCCATGGATTCATCACCAAAACCCCTGCAGGCATCCCCAACTTTCTTGGAGGCATCCCCAAAACCTCTGGAGCATCCCCAAATCCCCTGGATTCATCCCCAAATCCCCTGGATTCATCCCCAAATCCCCTGGATTCTCGGGCTCAGGGCTCGGAAGCTCTGGCTGAGGTTGAATTTTGCAGGGTGTTGTTTTTGCCCCGTGGCTGAACCCCAAACGGAGGTGATTCCATGGAATTCTGCATCCTGGAAAGGAGGGGTTGGAGCTGCCAGCGTGGGGATGTTTGTGCAGCCTCCAAGTGACGGGATGAGCCCTTCTGGAGGGATTTCCTGGCGTTCTTTCCACCTTTCCTGGTGTTCTTTCCACCTTTCCTGGTGTTCTTTCCTCTTTTCCTGGTGTTCTTTCCACTTTTCCTGGAGTTCTTTCCTCTTTTCCTGGTGTTCTTTCCTCTTTTCCTGGTGTTCTTTCCACCTTTCCTGGTGTTCATTCAACTTTTCCTGGTGTTCTTTCCACCTTTCCTGGTGTTCTTTCCTCTTTTCCTGGTGTTCTTTCCATCTTTCCTGGTGTTCTTTCCACTTTTCCTGGTGTTCACTTCACTTTTCCTGGTGTTCACTCCACTTTTCCCAGTTTTCACTTCACCTTTCCTGGTGTTTTTTCCACTTTTCCTGGTGTTCATTCAACTTTTCCTGGTGTTTTTTCCACCTTTCCTGGTGTTCACTCCACTTTTTCTGGTTTTCACTGCACTTTTCCTGGTGTTCACTCCACATTTCCTGGTGTTCATTCAACTTCTCCTGGTGTTTATTCCACTTTTCCTGGTGTTCATTCAACTTTTCCCGGTTTTCACTGCACTTTCCCTGGTGTTCATTCCACTTTTCCTGGTGTTCATTCAACTTTTCCTGGTGTTTTTTCCACCTTTCCTGGTGTTCACTCCACTTTTTCTGGTTTTCACTGCACTTTTCCTGGTGTTCACTCCACATTTCCTGGTGTTCATTCAACTTCTCCTGGTGTTTATTCCACTTTTCCTGGTGTTCATTCAACTTTTCCCGGTTTTCACTGCACTTTCCCTGGTGTTCTTTCCACTTTTCCTGGTGTTCACTCCACTTTTCCTGGTGTTCACTCCACTTTTCTCCCTCCCACCAAGGAATTCTGCCTGTGCATCTTGGGCTCTCACTGCACCCTGAAAGTTCTGGCCCCACTAAAACCTCTCCAGTGGCTTTCCTGAATGATACCTCGATTTCTTTCCGGGTTTTAATTTCGGAAGGTGGCTCAGGGATGGTTTGGGGGCGTTCCTTGTGTTCCCACTCTGTCCCAGCCCCTGGCTCTGGGCACAGCTCGGCGCTGTTCCACTGACTCTCACCCTGCTCCTGCCGTGCAGCCTCACGGCTCTGGGGACACAAACACGCCCAGGTTTCACTTCAATAACTGCAGTGGAAACTTTCTATGGAAAGAAGCCACCCCAAAAAGCCCCCGAAAGAACAAAGCCCCGCAGAACGACTTCCTTTTGCTGCCTTGTTTTCCGTTTGCATCAGCCCTCGGCCTCCCCGGGGCTCTGCTTTGTGGTTCTTTGGTGTCATCCAGCAAAAGTGCAGCACAGCCTCTGTGCACACAGGAGAATTTGATGCTTTTTGGGGTTTTAAATCTCTCTGATAAGGCAAAAAAAACCCCCCCAAAACCCCAAAGAACTCAGCTGCACTTCCTACAAATGGAGTCGGTGGCGTGAGTGGGGTTAAAAATCAGAATTACTCAGGGAGACGCTGCTGTGTTGTCCTCCAGAGGAGGAGGATGGAGAGAGGGAGGGGTGGTACAGAAACGGATAAATGTGGGAAATTCCTGTCCGGGGAGAGGGCAGCGCTGAGGGATTTCAGCCCAGGGGGCTGAGCTGCTGCTGCCGGGCTGGGGGGCGGCTTTGTCACAGAGCCATGGAAGGGTTTGGGTTGGAGGGACCCTAAATCCCACCCAGTGCCCCCCCTGCCACGGCAGGGACACCTCCCACTGTCCCAGGTGCTCCAGCCCGGCCTGGGACACTGCCAGGGATCCAGGGAACCCCAGCTGCTCTGGGAATTCCATCCCAGCCCCTCCCCACCCTCTCAGGGAACACTTCCTTCCCAAGATCCCACCCCAATCTCCCCTTTTCCAATCGGAAGCCATTCCCTGTGTCCTGTCCCTCCAGGCCTTGTCCCCAGTCCCTCTCCAGCTCTCCTGTCACCCTTCAGGCCCTGCAAGGGGCTCGGAGCTCTCCTGGAGCCTTCTCCTCTCCAGGTGAGCACCCCCAGCTCTCCCACCCTGGCTCCAGCCCTGGATCTCTCCCTGATTCCTCTCAGCAGCTCCACTCCTTCCCTGTGTTTATCCAGCTGCTAAAGCCTTAAAATCCCCAAAATGTCCCAGTCTGGGCCTCGGGGTGACAGCGCAGAGCAGAGCAGGAGGTGCCACCTGTGCCCTCACTGCCGGTGGCGTGGGGAGGAGCTGGGGCCTTCCTGGCTCTTTGCTCTTGGGAGGAGCCTGGATATTCCCATTTTGGGGGCTGCAGAGTGAAGTTTTTCCTTTTTCACCAGCTGGGAAGATGAAGCAAAGAATTTTTACCTTAATGAGTCGTTAGGGCGCAGGTTTGAGTGCCTGATTCCCTGCTGGACTCGGTGCCTCGGTGACATTTTCTGCTCAGAGATGGAGCTAATGGCCAATGTTCTGCAAGGACATTTTGGGTTTTTTTCCGCTCTCCTCTCTCTGGCTGATTGCATCCTCAGGAGCTGCTGGTTCAATCTCAGTTCACAGCCTCTCTCCACTTCCTTTCGAGAAGAGGAGAACTTTTCCCCTGCACAAGTGTGAAAACCTCGCCGCGCCCCGTGCTTCCCCTGTGCCTGTGGCTCTCGTGGCTGCTCTGGGTGATTTCCAAAGGCAGAGGTCAGCCTGAGCAGCCCTGAGATGCCACACGTGGGTAAAATAAACCCGAGGAGGGGCAGGAATGGGCCACAGGAATAGATTTTGTTGGTTTTGGTGCGCTCTTGGCGTGGCTGGGGGGGAAGTGAATGGGCAGAAGCTGCCACAGGCACCGTGGAGCTCGAGAGCAGATTTATTTCGAGGTTTGGATTGTGAATTGAAAACACAGGGATCAATTCAGGGATCTCCTGGGGGTCTTGCAGTCAGGATATCCCTGGAGTTGTGATGCTGGAGAGCCGATTTCATGGATCCCTGCCAGGCTGGAGCTGCTGCTCTGTGGAGCCACATCACAGAATCCTGGAACTGTTGGGGTTTTGAAAGGAAGGGACTTTAAAACTCATCTCGTTCCACCCCCTGCCAGGGCAGGGACACCTTCCACCATCCCAGGCTGCTCCAAGCCCTGTCCAGCCTGGCGTGGGACACTGCCAGGGCTCCAGGGACACTGCCAGGGATCCTGGGCACTGCCAGGGATCCAGGGGTGGCCACAGCTGCTCCTGTCCCCTGCAGGGAGGTGACAACTCAGGTCCCATCCCACCCTTCCATCCCAGCTTTTTACAGAGACAGCGCCTTGTGCTCTCCTTCCCTCACAAAACCTGCCTGGAAATTCATCCTTTTCATGGCACTGAGTGACCTCGTGAGGATCTGGAGCCCGATGAGGTCAGAGGTGGAGATTTGGAGGAGAATCCAGGGAAATTCCCTTCTCCCAGCTGCTCAGCCCCGATTCCAGAGCAGCACAAGCTGCTGGAATCGCTTTTCCCTTTCCCCACTTGCAGCATCCTCAGCTCAAGGTGCTCCCTGCTCCCCTCAGACCCCGGCTCCAGGCTTCCCCACGGCCCTTCCAGCCCGGGAATGTGGGAACAGACGGGAACGCTGGGCTCGGGAAGGGCGCAGGGAAAATAAAGAACCAAGAGAGAGCTCCCCAGATGGAGAGGTCGGGGCAGCTCCCACCCTGGTGAGCGTGGTCAGCCCAGCATCACGAGGCCTTGCTTTAATTCCCTGGAAGATGACAGCAAAGTTCTGGTCAGGCACGATCCTGATCTTGCCACTGCGCTTAATTCATCCTGATTCATTGTTCTGAGCCGAAGAGGCCGGGCAGGAAATGAGCAAAAAGCATTACTGAGAAAAAAAAGATGAAAAAAAAAATCTCTGATTTCACACTTGAGGGTGTGGGGAGCGCAGCTTTGAGGGTGCTGCTCTGGCTGCACTGGAATATATTCACTTTTTTTTGGTTTTGGCTCACGAAGGGCTCTTTCCCCTCACCCTTGGGAGCGCTGGATGCAATCAAGCTCAGCAGCAATGGCCCTTTGCAGCTCCTTCCTGTCAGCAGGGGGAAATTGCACAGAAATGGGGGAGTTTTGGGTTTTTTTTTTCCATCTTAGTGGGTGAACGGCCCCTGCAGAGATTCAGTTCCTCAGTGCTGTCACCTCCTGAGGATTTCAGCTTGGCTGGGCCCGGCTCTCAGCTCTGAATCAGGAGCCTGGATGGTTGGAGCTGCTCACTCGTGTGGCCGCCTCTTGTGCTGGGAGGATTTTGGGATGCAGCTGTGCTGGGGGAGATGGAAATCCTGTGTTCCTGCCCTGCTCAGAGTCACTGCCACAGCTCCGTGCTGGGCTTTGCAGAGCTGCTCTCAACCCCAAACAGAGATTTTTCACCCAAGCGGCCTTGGAAACTTTTATTCCCTAAAAAAAGGAGGAGCAGAAGTCCCTGAAGGGCTGAAGGGAGCAGCCCCGACCTCTCCATCTGGGGAGCTCTCTCTTGGTTCTTTATTTTCCCTGCGCCCTTCCCGAGCCCAGCGTTCCCGTCTGTTCCCACATTCCCGGGCTGGAAGGGCCGTGGGGAAGCCTGGAGCCGGGGTCTGAGGGGAGCAGGGAGCACCTTGAGCTGAGGATGCTGCAAGTGGGGAAAGGGAAAAGCGATTCCAGCAGCTTGTGCTGCTCTGAAATCGGGGCTGAGCAGCTGGGAGAAGGGAATTTCCCTGGATTCTCCTCCAAATCTCCACCTCTGACCTCATCGGGCTCCAGATCCTCACGAGGTCACTCAGTGCCATGAAAAGGATGAATTTCCAGGCAGGTTTTGTGAGGGAAGGAGAGCACAAGGCGCTGTCTCAGTAAAAAGCTGGGATGGAAGGGTGGGATGGGACCCGAGTTGTCACCTCCCTGCAGGGGACAGGAGCAGCTGTGGCCATCCCTGGATCCCTGGCAGTGTCCCTGGAGCCCTGGCAGTGCCCAGGCTGCCCCATGCCCCTGGGTCTCCGGCAGTGTCCCTGGAGCCCTGGCAGTGCCCAGGATCCCTGTCAGTGTCTCTGGATCCCTGGCAGTGTCCCTGGATCCCTGGCAGTGCCCAGGATCCCTGGCAGTGCCACCAGCCCCCAGGAACAGCTGGAGAAGCTCCCAGGAGCTGCCGCCCTGCCCTGGCTCGAGGAGGGCGACAGGAATTTTTGGGAATTCTCATCTGTGGCTGGGATATGAGTTTTGAACTCCAGCCCCGTTCCCAGGGTCGTGTCCTGGAGGTGGAAGCTGCCTTGATAAAAGAGGCTGCTAAAGCTGCTTCACCTCCTGTCCCTGTGCTGCTCCTTTTTCATTATTTTTTTTCCCTTTTAACCTAAAATTCTTTGTTCCAAGCCCAGGAGGGGCCGGTTCCTCTCAGTTAGGATGGAGCTGAGCAGCAGGAGCCTGGCTGCTGCTTCCCAGGCTGCTCCTGAGCCTAGCTGGGGACAAGGCTGGAGCTTCCCTCACCAGAGAAATGCAGAAGGAAATGTTGGGATGTTTATTCACCAGCAAGGCCAGCAGTTATTTCCATTGGTGGCCTTGTGACTGGAGGAGCCTCAGCAGCCAGGGAGGGATGTGACAAAAATTCCCTGCTGCAGCCAGGGCAGCTCTCACCGTGTGCGCCTGAAACGTTCTCCCGATTTAGTTGAATTTTTTAAATTTTCCTATTGAAATGAAAATTCCCTTCTGTGAAAAGCCTGTCCTGGCACTGAGCTCTGCCGGGTTCTCCACAGCCAGGTGGCAGCGAGGGCTTGGTGATCACGGAATCGTGGAATGGCTCGGGATCGTCCCATCCCATCCCATCCCATCCCATCCCATCCCATCCCATGGATCCCATCCCATCCCATCCCATCCTATCCCATCCCACCTCCCACGCTCCCAGGTGCTCCCAGCCCCGTCCAGCCTGGCCTGGGATGCCGCCAGGGATGGGGCAGCTCCTCTGTGCCAGGGGTGATGCTGGGGGTCCCTTTTGGGCTCTTGATGTCCTTGGGGAAATCCCAGCACATCCCAGAACCCCCCCTATTCCCGGGTGTGCAGAAGGAAGGATCTGTGGGTGACAGGATCAGCCCAAGCTGTCCCCAGACGGAGCTGGGACCCCTCTGCCAGCCCAGGGAGGGACCTGGGGCAGCCTCTGCTCTGCCTGGGGGAGCAGCCAGCTCTGAATCCATTTCTGGGCTCCGTGAAAATGCTAAAAATATTCCCTGGCACTCGGGAGCCAGCGGCCCCCAGCCCCGGGCAGATCCCTGCCGCGGAATCAGAGCAGCTCTGCCCAGCCTTCCACCCGCACAGGAGGGTTATACCCGCTCTGGGGGAGAGCAGGAGTGGTGCAAAAATAAAACTGGTTTGAGATCCTGGCACGTGCAGGGCACCCGCAAATATCGGAGATGGATATTTGTAATTTTTCTCTAATGAAAAGGGTCGTTTTGGGATTATTCCACTGGACAGGGCTCCCCCTCCCCCTGATCCTGACCCTCTGATGTTGGCACGTCGTGGTCTCTTCAATCTCTGTTCCTTCTCCACAAAATTGATGTAATTTTGCTTCGTTCCCCTGTGCAGACAGATCCCTCTGCCTGTGTGGACGATGTGCTGGAGGGGCCACGGCCTCGGCTGTTAATTTGGTTAATTAAGCTGGGTAATTAAGGCACTGAGTTTCTTCCTAAGGGTTTTGTCTACCCTTGGAAAGAAAGAAAATTGGGAATCTAATGTAAAGCCACTTCCTGATGGGCTGTGCCTTAAATTCCCTGACCCAGGGGCTGGAGAGCCCTTGAATTCCCTGAATTCCCAGCCAGGAAACCCTTCCTGGTGCCCAGCCTGGGGTTCCTTGGTGCAATTTGGGGCTGTGACAGCCTCGACAAACCCTAAAGGTCGTTTATCCCTTTTTGTTGTGTCCCTCGGGCTGGGTTTGAAGAGCAGGGCGACGCCTCCCTGTTGTCTTTACTGAGAATGAGTCTCCATCCTGGGAATGGGAGTCCCCATCCCTGGGAATGTTCGAGGAACACCTGGATGTGACACCTCCCTATTGTCTTTACTGAAAATGAGTCCCCATCCCTGGGAATGGGAGTCCCCATCCCTGGGAATGTTCGAGGAACACCTGGATGTGACACCTCCGTGTTGTCTTTACTCAAAATGAGTCCCCATCCCTGGGAATGGGAGTCCCCATCCCTGGGAATGTTCGAGGAACACCTGGATGTGGCACCTGGGGACACGGTTTGGTGCTGGCCACGGTGGTGCTGGTTTGTGGCTGGAGCAGATGATCCTGAAGGGCTTTTCCAGCCATAATCGTGCCAGGAATGGGGTTTTCCTCTCTGGTTTTCCAGTCTCTGCTCTCTCCACCCATCCCGGATCATTCTCCTCGTCCTCACTGGGAATTTCTCTACGATTTGACCGAAATGTCCGACAGCAGAACCTCAGTGGGGCCAAAGAGATGGGAAGTTTCTTTGTTTATTTGTTGGACATTTTGTCTCTCTCTGTATCACAGCAAATGTTTGGTTTTATTGCGCTATTCCATGTTCAGCTCCCGCTCACTTTGTGATCCATGGAAATCCTGAGATCTCCAAAAAAATCACCTTTCCAAGCCTGTATTTGTCTCCCTGGTGACCATGCCATCGGTTATCCCTGCCTTACCGATTCACCCATCATTCCTGAAATGGTTTTTTTCTTTCTTTCTTGTTTTTCCAGACCATTTCTACAACTTATCAAGACCATTTCGACTCCTAATCCTGGCCTCCGAAGCACCTGCAGCCTGTCCCAGCCTGGTATCCGCAGCAATTTTAGTAAGAAAAAACCTTATTTTCCATCCTTCGAATCCATTTTAAAGGTACCAAACTGTGCTGGAGCTCCCATTATCCCTCTGGCACTGTGGAGCTGGGTTTGAGGATCCTGGCGGGTCACTTCCATCTCAGCATATCCTGGGGGCACTCTTAAAACGCTGCATTTTCCTTGCGAAAGGTCCAGAAGGTCCAAAACAGAACACAGCTCATCGGGTTGGTGGGATTTGTGTCCCAAAGAGGGGATTTCGTCAGCTTGGAACGTTTGTAATGAAAAATCCGTTTATTTGTGGTGTGGGGGCCTGAGCAAGGCTGATTCTGTGCAGGGTGTGGAGCGTGGAAGGGAAGAGGCTGAGATTTGGGGCTTGGCTGGATTTGGGGAAGGAATTGTTCCCTGGGAGGGTGGGGAGGGGCTGGATGGAATTCCCAGAGCAGCTGGGGCTGCCCCTGGATCCCTGGCAGTGTCCCAGGCCAGGCTGGAGCACCTGGGACAGCGGGAGGTGTCCCTGGGGTGGCACTGGATGGGATTTAAGGTCCCTCCCAACCCAAACCATTCCACGATGATTTTTTGGAAAACCAGCAATGCAGCTTTTCCCCGTGGGTTTGGGAAATTCTCGCTTTTCCCTCGCTCCCTACCCGCTGTGGGCCCCTTGGAGCTGCCCCTTGCCAAACCCTCGTTCCTCGAGGAGAGTGTGGGGCCGAGACCCCGGGGGCAGAAGTGCAAACAGGGTTTATTTCAGGAATTAAAAGCAGCTCTGGGTGTCCAGGTGGATGCTCCATTTCCTTGGAATTTTGCCCTCTTTCAAACACCTCGTGGCTCTACCTGGATCTGTCCAGGTTCGTTTCGGTGGAGATGGCAAGAATTCCAGGATTTATGACTTTCTGAGGAATTATAGCTTTATGATAGACCAGATTGATGTTTATGAGGCAAAGGGGCAGAGCCACAGGCCCCAAAGGGACCAAAATCCAGTGGGCAGCCACTGCTGGTGTCCCTGTGACTGCCAGGGCTTGGTAACGAGAAATGAAAACAAAACCAGCACCCCAAAGGTGATCAGGTGCAAATGAACTCAATTCATTCCTTGTTTTTCCCTCGGGAGGAGCCTAAATCTGGGCTTTGCTCTTGTGGTTGTCAGAGCATTCTTGGTTTCAGGCCTTCTCTGTGCCATCCACTGGTTCCGGAAGCTTGAAGTTGAACAAAACTAAAATAAAAATTCCTGCTCGTTTTGCACCCCAGACTTCCTGGGAATCACCATGGGTTAGGATTTTCAGCACCTCTGAAAGGCCATTCCTATATTCAGGGGGGAAACTGAGGCACGAGAGGCCAGAGCTCGGCTCCAGGGGGGAGCTGGAGTGGGAAATGCCAATTCCCCGTGCCCTGCCTCCCCCAAAGTTACAAGAAACTGAGAGGAAACGAAGTTCTGGGAGCAAAGCCTCGCAACTCGATATTTTCAAGGGCTTTAACGACATAAAACTGATTTACTTGGAGGGGAGAAGCTTTAAATATCCCTGCAGAGAGTACATAATGTGCATGGTTTTGTATTTATTCCCTGCATTTCGGTGAATGGATGAAACCTCTCCCAGCCCTAATGGAATTATCTTGGGATGTGCTCTCTGGCAGGGTGGTGTTAAAAGCAGGTGCACAAAGGGAATTCTTTTTGGAGAGAGGAGGAAAAAACCCCTTGTGGTACCAGTGAATGATTCTTAGCCCTGCAATAACCCTAATCAGGTTAATTAGGATTAATTTGGCCGCCTGGCTTTTATTTGTGTGGAATAAGAACACATCTAAGGAGCTTTGTTGAAAAACCTTTGTGATTTTTAGTGATATTTTCGAGTTCTTTCACCCGGGCAATGTAAAAATCTCTGCCTGGCCGGGCTTTCAGGGAGAATTACGCTGCACCCAGCATTTCGAGCCATTAATTCTCCATCTCCTCCTCCATCTTCCGTTGTCAGTAAATCCATCTCCTGTCCCCATTCCCATCTGGAGATGACCCAGCTCCTTCTGGGTGCCTTCCAATGTGGGGTTTTTTGGGTTTTTTTGTTCGAGAATCGTACCAGATCTCCCCTCTGGCAGCAGCCTGGTTCTGCTCCTGCTCCGCTGCCCCATCCCACACGAGGCTTTTTTCCCTCTGGACCAAATCTCCTGTAATTTTCCACCCAGCCTCACCCAGAGCTGCCTCTTTTCTCACTTGCTTATGCCCCTGACTTTTCTCCTCACTCCTCTGCTGCACTTTTCCCTCGCGGTTTCCCATCCCTGAAAAAGCTGCTGGGATTTTCACCGAACGAATCCTCGCACGTGTTCCTGCACAGAGGGATCCGTGCGGAGCAAGGGGCTGGCACAGGAGGGAATTTTCCATCAGCCCCAGCCCCTCCACTCCCCTCTCGGATCGAATTCCTTGCAGAGCTTCAGTGGGATCACGGAGACGGCTTTGGGTTTGGCCAGGCTGAAGGAGCAGGAGGTTTTCCCTGGGGAAGGGCTGGGGTTGAGGGGCCATGGGCACTGCCAGAGCCTGGTCCTTGTCACCTTCCAGACTCACAGGGCTGCTCTTTGCCCTTTGGTTTCCGTGGTCACAGGATGCCAAATGTTGGAAAACTTCTCCAAATCATCAAATTCAAACTGTGACTGAATCCCACTGTGCCCTCTGAACCGTGTTGGGAAGAACATCCACTCATTATCTGAGCACCTCTTAGGATGGGGATCCCAGCACCTGCCTGGGCAGCTCCTTCCAAGGCCTGAGCATCCTTTCCATGGAGAAATTCCTCCCAAAATCCACCCTGAGCCTCCCCTGGCCCAGCCTGAGGCCGTTCCCTCTCCTCCTGTCCCTGTTCCCTGGGAGCAGAGCCCGACCCCCCCGGCTGCCCCCTCCTGTCAGGGAGCTGTGCAGAGCCACAAGGGCCCCCTGAGCCTCCTTTTCTCCAGGCTGAGCCCCTTTCCAGCTCCCTCAGGATTCTCCAGCCCTTCCCAGCCCCGTTCCCTTCCCTGGACTCGCTCCAGCCCCTCCGTGTCCCTCTTGTCCTGAGGGGCCCAGAACTGAGCCCAGCACTCAAGGTGGGGCCTCCCCCGTGCCCAGCACAGAGGGACTTCAGGTTTTAATTCCACTTTTCTTGTCATTCTTGGTTCCTCAGTGCCCTGAACCTCTGGTGTTTCGTATCCTTCGCGTTTGTCCTTGCTGGGATTCAGCCCTGTCCTCACCCACGGCTGCGCTTCCCCAGAAGGGCAGAGAGCACGGGGAGGTGCAGAGAGGGCACAGAGTGGCCAGGGCAGGGCCAGGCTGGAGATCAGGGCAAGGTTCTTCCCCCAGAGGGTGCTGGGCACTGCCCAGGCTCCCCAGGGAACGGGCACAGCCCCGAGGCTGCCAGAGCTCCAGGAGCGTTGGGACAGCGCTGCCAGGGATGCCCAGGGGGGGGTTGTTGGGAGTCTGGGCAGGGCCTGGGGCTGGGCTGGATGATCCTTTTGGTCCCTTGAGCTCAGGATATTCTGGGATCCTGTGACTTTGCTTTTCCACCACTTCCCAGGTGCAGAAGGTTGTGCTGGCAATGCCAGATCAGGAGTTGTCCCCAGCTCTTTGCTGCTTCCACAGGGATGGTGGCATCTCCTTGTCAATGGCATCTCAAATCAAGGCTTTGCCCCAGAACCCGTTTCAGCCCCAGGGTTTGCTCTCAAAACCCAAAACTCTTCCCCAGAGTCACACAGAGCCTTTTCTGCTCGTTTTTTAGTGGGAAATGTTGTCGTTTCCAAAATCTGCTCTGAATCATCCCTTTACACTCCTTTTTTCCAGCCCTGGCACTTTACTACACTGGCAGGGAGGTGTTAAGACCAATTTTGGGCTTCCTCCCCTGGTTTTTTTCAGTGTTTTCTCTCAGCTTGGTGCTGTGCAGGAGTCCTGGGGCGGGTGTGAAGTGTGTGTCCCTCAGGAGCGTCTCGCTGCTCTGACATCACCCCGCACCAGCACAGGGGATGTTTTTGAGCAAGGTGCCACGCACTATTTTAAGCAGCTTCTAAAAATAAATCCCTGCCCGGGCTGCTGTTGTGGTAGCAATGTTTTATCTCTTAATTGGGGCTGTTTGCTGAGGGTGATTCATAGAAAGGAGCTGAGCTTTCCAAGTTTTACCCTGAGGTGAAACAGCGGAGGTGATTTGCTGATTGTAACGGAGGCCTGCGCAGCCAGGAGGAATTTTCAGATTTTCTCCACGGGTTTTTTTTGGCTTTTCCCCTAAGGCTGAAGTGTCACGTTAAACACTGGACAAGCTCTTTCTCCTGGAGGTGTTGGAGAGCTGGCAGAGCTCGTTCTGTGCGGGGACCGTGACCCACAGAGCTGTGGGGAGTTGGTGGCGTTGTCACATCGAGTGAGAGATAACGACTGAGGGAGGGAATGAGGAAGGAGATGATTCTCCTGGGAATTCAGTGGAGATTTAAAACCTGCGTGTGCTCAGAGCTACGGGGAAGAAGAGCCAGAGGTGGAGGAAGGAATTTCATGATTATCCAAGGAGCAGGAGATGATTCAGCCTTCCCATGCTGTCACCTAATTCCGTGTCCAGTTCTGGGCCCCTC
>VZTG01007837.1:0-31666 GCA_013397845.1 Melanocharis versteri | reverse complement strand
CGTTCGCCTGTCCCTTACAAATGGCTGTGACTGCTGCCTATGTCTTTTGTCCATGCCGCAGACTGAGCACCTCAATCCACCTTCCCCTCTGACCTCCTGTTCCCAGTCACGTTCCTCACAGGCTCATGCTGGCAAACCCTACTCTTGTGCCCTGTTCCTGCACAGCAAAGAGCTGCATGCTGGGCCTGGAGGAACGCTCCTGCCTGGGCCCAGAGCACCATGCCCGGGTGTCGTGGTTTGACACTGGCCAAATGCTAGGCACCTATGACAGTCGTTCACTTACCCTCTTCTGCTACAGTTGGGCAAAGGAGAGGGAAAACAATTAATGAAAGGCTCATGAGTTGAGATAAGGACTAGGAGAAAAACACTCTTAGGGCAAAACAGGTTTAAATTTAAAGGTATAAAGTAAATTTATTATTAACAGAGTCAGAGGAGGATAATGAGAAGTAAAACAAGCGCTTAAAACACCTTTTTTCTCCCCAGCCCCTCCCTCCTTCCCACCGACAGTACAGGGAGACGGGGTGTGGGGANCCCACCGACAGTACAGGGAGACGGGGTGTGGGGATTTTGGTCAGTTTGTCACTCGAGGTCTTTTTCTGTTCATTCAGGGAGAAGAGTCTTTTTTCTGCTGTGCTGTGGGGTCCCTCCCATGGCAAACAGTCATCCCAAACCTGTTGTGGCATGGGTCACTTGTCCACAGAGTGCAGTCTTTTAAGGATAGACTGCTCTAGTTTGGAAGTAAGGGCCTTTTCTGTCTATTTCTGGAAGCAGGGGCCCTCTCTCTCCATTCAGGTCTCCCATTGGATCACAGCTTTCTCTGGCATCCACCCGATCCGGCGTGAACACTTTTCTCACGAGCTGCAAGTGGATCTCTGCATCCCCCATGAACTTCATGCATTACAGAGGGACAGTTTGTTTCACCATGGTCCTCACCATGGCTTGCAGAGGAATATCGGCTCCAATGCTTGGAGCACCTCCTCCCCCTCTTTCTTTTCCACTGATCTTGGTGCCGCCATGTTGGTTTCCCTCACGTCCTCACTTCCTCCTCTTCTCTGACTAGAAAGAACTGCTGCTTGTAGATACTATTGTCAACAAATTCCACCAATTCAAAGGTTCCTGCAGGATCTCGCAGAGCTGAGAGGTTGATTGCATCTAGGTTCTGCATTGGGGAATCACTCATCATGCTTCCGCTGCCAGCCACGCCACCATCACACAGGCAGTGGCGGCCGCCGCAGCGCTGCTGCTATTTAATGCCTCCCCTCATGTGGGGCACCGGGAAGGGGAAGCCGCAGCCGCTGCCCCTGCCCTTTTTGCCCACAGAATGGTTAGCTAGGGACGGCCAGGCAGGCAAAGCTCGCCGCAGGCCACACCGAGATGGTGGCAGCTGCAGTGTATTGCTGTGCGCAGCGCCAGGGATAGCCCCCGGTGGCAGTGCCTCGCCACCCCTGGAAAAACACTGCCCAGGTGCTGTTTTGATTTCCTTCTTAACTATGTCATCAC
This sequence comes from Melanocharis versteri, assembly GCA_013397845.1. Classification (NCBI taxonomy): domain Eukaryota; kingdom Metazoa; phylum Chordata; class Aves; order Passeriformes; family Melanocharitidae; genus Melanocharis; species Melanocharis versteri. Next base: position 30,166 of record VZTG01007837.1, on the reverse strand, counting down.
AGAGACATTACCAACGTCTCTAATTGGGCCAGCAGCATGTCCATCTTCAGAGCCATCAGAGATTGGCTCTGTCAGACATGGTGGAAGCTTCTAGCAGCTTCTCACAGAAGCTACACCTGTGCTCTCCCCCCCGCTCCCAAAACCAGGCTGTGCCAAACCAACACACTGGGTCGGGGAAGGCATGGGGGGGCCAAGAACACACTGAGTTAGAAATGAGGGCCAGCTTCAAACCTCTGCCTGAAATCTGAGGTCCTCACAGGCTCCACTAAGATGCCAGTTTGTGCTCCTGCCTCTTTGTGGAAGCTCTTTATGGCTGGACAGCCCAGGACCCCATCGGCACAGAATGACAATTGGGCAGAGTTCATCCAGCCTCCTGGCACTGCCCAGAGGAGCAATGCCCCCTTGCTTCTCCATCCACACCATCCAGCCTGTTCCCCCTTGACAGCAGTGACTTTCAGCCAGCCCACCAAGAGACTGAGGCATGGCCTCATCCCCACAGAAGCCATTCCTAGCTACGTGTCATCCGGCCATTGCAAAGCATTAGCCACCCTATAAAAAGGCAGCAGGAATACAAATAGAACTTGTATTTGTCCAAAGTGACTACTTCGAAGGGAAAGCTGTGGGCCCATAAATGGCCTTTCCCATCTGATAAGGGTGAAACCTTTCCATCGCCAGCATGACCAGCAAGGAGGAAAGGTCAGTTTCACCATGGTTCCACTGCACCATGCAGTGGCCCAGGGGAGCAGTAGTGTGAGACTCCCTGTACAGTGGCTGTAGGGGAAACCCCTTTCGTGTGGGTCCCTAAGAGAAGGCAGGACATTGGCTTCTCAATGACAAAAATAAAGGTTGTTTACCCAAGGATATATTTTTCGCTTGGAATTGATGAGCAACTTGGAAGACCAAAGCTAAGGCGTCTATAATTGCAGAAGTGAATACAAAATTAAGGAATTCCATCGCATGGCAGCAGAGGTGAGGCTGTTAGCTCAGGCTGTAAAATCAGTGTTGTAAGGCCCAGTGCAGCCCCAGAAGGGTTAAATCCTTTCCTTCAGAAGACAGGAGCAGCCTGCCTGAACTGGCAGCTGCAGACGGTTCCTCTGCTCAGGCAGCGTAAGCAGCTGGACTGGCCAGGTGGTCAGAAACCATAATTCAGCAGAGGCTCCAAGGCACAGGCAAGGGTTGTTTTCTGTTTTTTCCTAGAGCAGCTGCATTTGGGAACAGTTGCTGTCTGTGGCAACATGGGTGACAGCTTTAGCAGTGTGCATGTGCTATAAAAGAAGACCTTGCACAAAACAGAACACCAGAAACACAGGCAGCCTTCCCTGTTCACGGGTGTTATATGTGGTGACCAGGGAGATGCCGCAGGGGCAGCTGCCTTTCTCCTCCTCATGCAGTTGCATGGCTCCTCTGTGTGTGTCTATGTCCATGCACATGTGCTGCTCCAGAAGGGAGGCAATGGCTTGAACAGAGCTGCTGGTGCCCTTGCTTGTGGGGTGATGTAGGAGAAGGATTTAGCCTACTGTTTCTTCTCCTGGTTTTGGTGGTAGAGGCTGTTGGTTTCTGATCTGGTTGTGAAGTCTTGCAAGTTATCAAGTACTTCTGGGGGATATTGCCTGGACCTCAGTTTACTTACTAACAGCAGCATTTTCTTTAAAGTCAGATTCAAACTATTTCACCTGGAAGACCCAAGGACCACTGTGAAAACTGTCCTGGGATGTGCAGAGCAGTATTTTGTTTAAAAATGTGCTTGAACCTAACTAATAAACCACCACCAAAGACAGTAGTTTGAGCCTCTGATTGCCTCAAAGCAGGGCTTAAAAACTCTGAGAGAGCCAGTGAGGAACACAGTAGCTGCACAGCACAAGGCAGCCAGAGGCTGGCCTGGCTGAGCTGAGATCACTGCAGCAGCTCCCTGTGCTGCAGCAAACACCATGTGGGAGAGAGACGGCATCCAAAGGCAGCAGGATCATTCCAGTGGGAGAGGGCTGTATTTAATAAAAGAGGTAGCAGTGAGGACTCTGTGGTGACCTTTACTTCCCTGCCAAGGAGTTTAAGCAAAGAAGCCTCAGTTTGGCTCTGACTGCCCCCTGGATGGTTCTGTTACATACCAGGGACTCCTCCACCTCTGTCATCTCACCAACAGAGGCTGAACAGACCTTTGTCCAGCTCTCTCCTGCCCAAAACAGGATGACAAAAGAGCACAGTGGAGCACTGGTGGCAACTACCATCAAGCACCCAAGCAGGGCCAACACAGCACTGCGTGCCCATGAGAGAGGCCTTGCTCATCATCACCACAGGTTTTGTGTCTCACAGCCACAGCCACTTTTTAGCTGGTAAAGAGAGATGTTATCACTTCTGTTGTCCCCACATCCTCTTTTCAAACCTGTGTTCTGTTTTGCATGGGAGTATTTCCATCCCCGATTGAGAGGGCCACAGTTGCAGAAATACTGCATATGATGAACCCCATGCAGAGATTTTTGCTGGCTGCTGTTGTGAGTAGCTATTTCCTGGAAGACAGAGAGGCTTCACCACTTGTGGAAACACTGTGCATGGACATGTGAAGCACAGGGCAGAACCACACAGCCCTGAGCCTTGCAGAAGTGAGTGGGGCTTTCAGCTGTTTGAGGTCCAGAGGCCTGAAGTGGGACAGCCAGGATGCACTGGGGAAGGGGCACTTCCAGAAGAAACCAGACATTGAGAGCAACACCATCTCAGCTCAAATGGAAAGCCTCTGACTACCTACGGGAACGGTGCTGAAGTTCTTTCACATTGGTTGCTATGCATATTTTGTTAATTAACATGAGACAGTAACCTCTGAATTTAAGGTAGCCTGGATTTAGGCATGAGGCTGAGCCTGTCTCCTGCCTGCCTTCCCTATGACCAGCCCCTACCAGCCTCCTTGGGGCTGCTGGCTTACAGGGTGACCCATGCTGCCTGCTGGAAGACATCTAGCAGAAAGCCATGTCTAGATCTTGGCAAATGCAAATACCTGCATCTTGCAAGGCCTTGGCCAAAAAGGGGTAAGAGAAGAAGGGAGAGCACTGCTGAGAAGTATCAGGCTACGGTCCTGCCTGTCCTCCTCCCTTCTGGGGAGATGATTCAGTTAATATTTGGAATCAATGGGTAAAGGGCTTCCCTCACTGTGCCAGCTATGGGAGCACATCCTGTGAGACCATCTTTCATCCAATGTTACACAGCAGTTTGTTGGTGAGTATAGGCTTAACAGTGATCCTCTGGGAATTCTGGCTCCCCTAGCAGGAGGGAAGGGAGCTCTGCCTTTCCATAGCTGCAGGTGGTGGGTCTAGGAAGGTGTGTGTGGCTTTTTGGCCATGGTGTCATGAAGGGGGCTGGCTGAAAGACAAATGCAGTCAAATGGACAGGTGGAAATCAGTTTGTATCTGGTGTGTTTGCTTGCCTTAAGAATTCATACCTCTGCAGTGAGCAGGATGAGCTCCAGGTTCAAAAGACAATGGGGTCCCAGGCACCACCATTCAGCTGTGCATCCTGTGCCTCTGTCAGGCAGACCATAGGTTGTGCTGATTCTGTATTTGGAAAAGAGGAAGGACACTAAAATAAACTTCATCTGTCTTGTGACAGAGAAAGGCTCTGTCTTGGTTTGAAAGACAGGTGTCTACCAAGGCAGGCAGGAACCTCCCTTGGAATGGAAAATGTGATTCCCTTCCCTCCAAATTATTTTAACTTCTACTTCTCCTCCAGGCTGAAAAAGGCTCGTTCCTTCCACTGCTCCTCATGGGATGTATGCTCCAGGCCTCAGACATCTTCATGGCTTTCCTCTGAATTTATTCCAGTTTATCAAAGCTTTTCTTGCATTGCAAGGCTTGAACACAGCACCACTGGTGTGATCTAATGAGTGCCAGGTAAAGGGAGCAATCCCTTCCTGGCCCCTGCCAGGTGCGTCTGTCCATGCAGCCCAGGACATCGCCACAGCAGCCAGGACACACTGCAGATGTTCAGCCTATTTATGGTCCACTGAGTCCTCCATGTCCATCTCAGCAGAGCCAGTCCATCCCAGCTTCAGATTCAGCTCCAATCCCAAGGTTTCCTCTACCGTACCTACCTTTTTTCTGCCCCCCTGTCCTCGGGCTCACCTGACAGGGAACACCTTATTTGTAACGCCTCTAGGAAAGTAATAAGGCAAAGAGTGAAGACATATAATGCAGAATCCAAAGGAAGATTTGGCAGAGATGCAAACCGTTTGCAAATGCTGGAAATGTGGGAGAAGGCATTTAGCAATGTTGGAATGGGGCAAAAGCTGCTGGAAACTGAAAACCTGGGTTTTCTATTAGGGACTTGTGCAGACAACAATAGGAGGCAAGAACCCTGGTCTTGGGGAAAAGGCAGGGTTTTGAGGGGTGTATAGTGCAGCATAGAAAGGTCAAATGATGAGAAACCCAAGGGGAGTTTGGGAACTGTAGATCCATATGTTTCTGCATGAATGGAAAAGATGTCCTGAGGGGAAGGTAGCAATAGTCAGAGTGTGAGAGGGAAGAGCCCCATGCAGATGCTGCTTGGTGTGTTGGTGCTCACAGACCAGGCAGAGGGAAGCAGCAGGTGCCACCTCCTCCTCTTCCAGCCAAGCGTTTATTTTAGGGTCACTTGTACCTGATGTGGTCACAGAGCCAGAGCAGGTGAGGGCCTTTCTTCAGCACACCCGGAGCTAAGTGAGCACCCTAAGGCAGCTCCATGCACATCGGCAGTGGCAGGAAAGGTGACAGGAGAGGTGACGCCTCTTCCAGCCCAGGGCTGCAACAGCTCCTCCTGTGAGGAACCCAGAGCTTGTGTATGGGGAGACCTTCAGCTGTCCCGTGTGATAGTTCTCAGTAGCAAAGATCGTATCAAACTCGTGTTGATTTTAGAGGTGCAGATTGACAACAAAATTGGCATTCATAATTTTTCTTTGTTGACTTTCAGAAACATTAGGAAATGTTTCAGAAAGCCAGTTCTTTCTGCCTGTGTAGGACAGTCACCCCCACCCTGCGGACGCCTGTTCATACTCTGCCCTCCTGTGGAGAAAGGCATCAGAGTCAGACCTGTCCCACCGTCTAAGCCACAAACATTGCTCGCTGTTGGAATCGGTACCGTGAGGGGGTGACAGAGTCCAGCAACTCCGAGTGTGTGAGCTGGGATCGCTGCCCTGGGATGAGAGGAACCAGCCCTGCAAAAACGAGCTCTACAGCACGATGTAATTTATTTCAAAATCCAAGATTTTCAATCTTTGAATTAATACTTTCAAGTCAATATTTTCCATTTCAACAAATTAAATAAAATTATCTTTGAAAGCAGAAAACAGTTGAGTTGCACATGTTCACCTCAGTTCTCTTTCAGAGGTAAGAAAATCCAGTACTTTCATTAAAAAAAAATCGTTTAATCTGCACCTTTAGGTTTGTCTGTCAAACCTTATCACATCCTGGTCAAGCGATACCAAAGTTATAATTTATGGGGGGAAAGTCCTTGAGTGCGGGGCTGCGCGGCCCTGCAAGGCGCGCGCCCCGAGCCCCCCGGCCGCAGCTGAGGGGAACCAGCAGTTCTGCCTGACCACCCACCGCGGGGTGATCCCCCTCCACCCCGCTGTCCCCTCACACCCACAATGACCCCAGTGCGGGGTGATCCCCCAGCCCCTCATAGCACACCGGCCGCGCCGCCAAGGGCCGCCCTCTCCCCCTCGGCCCCACCCACCGCCGGAAACGGCGCCGTCCCGGAGTCCCGCGCGGGCTCGTTCCTTCCTGTGCGGCGTCATCGTTGCAGCTGAGGTGAGGCAGAGTAGGTGTGTGTACATCCGCGTCCATCGGGCCCGGGCGCCGTAGCCATGGCCATCCGCTACCCCATGGCCGTCGGCCTTAACAAGGGCTACAAGGTGACCAAGAATATTTCCAAGCCCCGGCAGTGTCGCCGCCGCGGGGTGAGTACGAGACTCGGCTGGCGCGCGGTACCCTGGGCCCGCCTCTGTCGCGGGGGCCGAACCGGTCCGCTGTCCCCGGTGCGCAGCGCGGTTGTGTTCATGTGTCCGGTGCGGAGCTGCCCATCGCCTCCGGCCCTGTCCTGCGGGGCTGCGGCTCGGCGCTTTCTCTGTAGGGAGACGGGAGGGCTCAGAACCCGCGCGCTGCTCGTGACTGCGGGATGGGCGGGGCTCGGCAGAGCGGGGCCGGGCGGGCCAGTGGGCTCGGCTGGGCAGGGCAGCGGGTGGCTGTGAAAGCTGGGTGCCTTCTAGAGTCTATCCTATTTTGCTTCTCTTGGTAAGAACAGGCCATCCCCACAAAACTGCGCGGAGTTTCCCTACTCAGAGCTGTCCAGGTCCGATAGATGTGTGTGTTCTTACGAGACATAAATGCATCTGGGCCTTTTATTCACTCTGATTAAATGCTCTGTGTAGCTGTGGTCCCCGACGTGTGTTGCAGTGGAAGCCCTGGGTATCTCGTGGTCCTGCTTTTTGCAAAAATGCTGGTCCATGCCAGTGTGTGATGCATCTGGACCCGAGGCTGAAGACAGACTTGGCACACTTGGCCAAGCTCACGTGCTCCGCAGCATCTGTCAGGGATCGAGTTTTCTTGGGACATGCCAACAACTTGGGCTGGCTTTGAAGCCTAGCTGAGAGTATGCCACAGCGCCTTGCAGTCCCCTCTGCATCACCCAGTGTGTACGTGCCTTGTTACCTGTGTGTTCCCTCCCCTCCCACAGCGCCTGACCAAACACACCAAGTTTGTGCGAGACATGATCAGGGAAGTCTGTGGCTTTGCACCCTATGAGCGACGTGCAATGGAGTTGCTGAAAGTGTCCAAGGATAAACGTGCTCTGAAGTTCATCAAGAAGCGGGTGGGTCAATGAACTAACAATGATGGCAGAAACTACTATGTCAGTTTTCTGTTTTCTGCCCTTCTCTAGGAGTATTTGGCTTTTTAATTAATTACTTATTTCAGTTGTTTTGGAAGTTACTGGTGTAGTATGATGGAGTGGAGAGAATGGTCCTTGGGTGGGAGTGCAGGAGATGGATGCAAAGGTACTTTGCATAAAAGGCCCTGAGCTCAAAGATTCAGGCTTGTCATGCAATTTTTCCATGGCTTGCATGTCTGGTGTGGGGAAGATGAGAGCAGCACTGATGGAGGCGTGGTGCCATTAACCAGGAGACTTCAAATGGGGTTCCTTGAGTTGTAACGGTTATGAGAGCTGAAAGCAGCCCCTTTTCTGTCTCAAATAACTGGTTTTTGAGGTAGTACTAAGACATGATGACAAACTCCTGGCTGGAGGTTGAGTCCATCTTTGCAGGGCTTTACCATTCTGCTTGGTTTTGAGGCATGTTGGCAGTGACTCCTGCAGCAGTCCCAGTCTGTCCAGTCTGTGCTGGGTAAAGACTGACAGCTCTGCTCTCTCCCCACAGGTCGGCACTCACATTCGGGCCAAGAGGAAGCGGGAGGAACTCAGTAACGTCCTGGCAGCCATGAGGAAAGCTGCTGCAAAGAAGGATTGAGTTGCACAGGCTGCAACACAATAAAATCCTTTCTCCCAAAACCAGGGTAGTGAGTTTTCATGGTACATGTACTTCAGTGGGTGCTGGAGGATGCTGACAAGGTCCTGAACTTCAGCCATCAAGAATTTGGGTCAGTGGTTTATTGTACCTGCAGCTGGAGATGCTGATACTGGTGCTGCTGTGACTTACACTAGAGGGGAATCCTCTATGACTGTGTGCAGTATCAGGACGTGGAAATCTCTGGAATAATACCTTTCACCTCCTAGTCTGTCTTCAGACCTAGATGGTGGTAGGAAGGAAGTCAAGTGGGCAAAAATGGCTGTTGAAAATAGTAATTACTTTGCACTTCTTCCCCAGGGCACATCAGTCCATTCCTTATGCAGCTTAGCCTGCTCCTTTGTTTTCCCTTGTAACCTCTGTTCAGGCCTGTTTTCTGCAGTGTGTTAGCAAGTCATGAAAGACACCTGGAGTCAGCAAGAACTCCCTGGACTGAAGTAGCTGGATTCTTTATTCTCCCCTAAGGGATCCCTTGCTGTGAAATGACAAGGGCTGTTCTTGGCTGAGAAAATACTTTTCAACTAGACCTCATGCTGTTATTCTTCCCCTCTTTAAATTCCTTTTTCTTAGCATTCGTTGGAAGATGAAGTATTCAAGTTCTCTGGCCCCCAAACCTGTGTTTACTGCTGTATAGCAGTCATGTCAGGACATTTGATTCCTTTTCTCACTCCCTGGATATGATACAGCTGGTGCAGAGGCACAGGCCATCTGTGGTGTAGCACAGTGCTGACTGCTGATACTGAGTATGTTGCTGTTTGGCCCTGGTCTGCTCTCTTTAAGCCTGGAGTTCTTTCTGGTGGTATTGATGTGGTGACTGAACCTGGAGAACCATGTCCCTTTATCAGCTGAATGTACCAGCTGTGCTGAACTATCTTAGGATTTCAGTGTCCTTTCAGCCTAGCCCAGGCTTCTAAGCAGAGACAGATTCTGAGAGCTACTTGCCTTCCATCACATTGGGAAGAGCAGCTGTACATCAGCCTAGCTCTGGGTGTACTGTTCAGTCCTTTTCCATAAGCCATATGGAAATTTACAGTGAAACAGCTGAAACATACTCAATGAGGAAGAGACCAGACTAGCCCCACTGTTGGTGGCTGATAACATGCCCATTCCTTTGGCAAAATTTGAAATCCTTTATTGTAGATCATAATTCAGTATTAAAGACTGAGAAATACTTTATTCTAGCAGAGCCATAATTCATTTTGGCAGCTGCGCAGCAGCAATAGCTTCATGTCCCACTTCAGAATTGCCCCCAGTCACCCATCTCTAGGCGGGGACCGAGTGCTTAGGGACAGACCACTTTCCAGCCATCAGGGTGTCATCCTCCAGTGAGATCCAGCTGTGAAAATGCTATATCAAATACCTCTTTGTAGTGCTCCACAAAATGCACTTCCAGTCCTTCTGTAATGAAACCAGCAAGGTCATAATAATCCTTTTTGTTCTCTGATGGCAGAATGATGCAGGTAACACCTGCCCTCTTCGCCTGTGGGGAGAAAAAGTTGGGCTGTCTGTCGAGTCCTAGGAATCCTTCCATGTACCAGAAACACCCTTCCCCCCTTCTGAAAGAAAGAGCAGTTATTTAGGAGCATGATCCAGCTTTACTCTCTTCTTTGGAGAGTACCAAGGGCATTCCAGATATCACCAAGATGAAGCATGTTCTAGATCCCTCCTCAGGCCCCAAAACACTCTACAGTGCCATCTCAGCTGCACGGACAGATTGGGGTGGGAGGTATTCTAGTTGGACTATGTCAGCAGCTTGGGGGATTGTTAAGAACATTCATACTGTTCTACAGAGTTTTAAGTATCTGTTCCAGCTGGGGTGAGGATAAAGCCTAGGATGAAAGCAAGAGTTAGAAACTGTTGCGGTGGATCACAGCCTGCCTGCACTCCTTGGCTAGGCTGTGGCAGAGCCCACAGGGAGGGCTCGCTGGTCGGACCCTGCCGCATCTCCCTGCCCTTCTGCTTAGGGCAGGAGACCCCAGAAGCTCCCAGAACACCTCTGAAGCTCCCAGAACACCTTTCCCTGTTCTCCCTAGTTTGCCCAACTTTGGTCAGGTTCCAGAGAACCCGTGGTTATTGGTTATCGGTACCTTTCCCCCACCTATGTACTGCCCCCTGTCCCTGCCTGGATTGGGCTATTTGAATGTATCCCTCTGCCCTGCTCAAAGGGGTATAAAACCCCTTGTAACGCCCGGTTCGGCGCTCCTCACCCCTCATCCCTCGCTCCTCACTCCCCGTCCCCAGCTCCTCACCCCTCATCCCTCGCTCCTCACTCCCGCTCCCCCGCTCCTCACTCCCTACTCCTCTCTCCCTCATCCCCCGCTCCTCACTCCCCGCTTCCCAACCCCGCATCCGGACCATGGAATAAACCCCGTCCTTCCACCCTGAGGAGCCCCTCTCTTCTCTTTTGCTTCCTCCGGCGCTCTCGTCACCGGTGGGTGAAGTGGGCCCTTTGTGAGCCCCCGCTCACCCTCCCGCAACTGAAGCAGCACCCAGCCACCCACGGCAGCGGCCAAGGAAGAACGCGCGCTCCTGGCCCCCGAGCTAGCCCCACGCGGCCGGAGAGCCGTGATAAGAAACAGCTTATCAGACCAACCTACCCCATCAATACTCTTAGCACAATTCTACAGAACCTTTTGACAGGGACACCCCCCCTGGAAGGAGCATGGAAAGCAGTGCTGCTCCTCCCAGGACAGGTTTGTACCCATCGTTTTAGGGGTGATCCTGTGTTTAGGCCTGTGGCCACTCACACTCCTACAAGTGCAGCCAGTCAGTGCCATAGCACAGGTTAGTCCTGTACTGAGTGCTACAAACAACTACTCATTTTTAAGTCATACAAGGAAAAGAAATCACACTGCATAAGGCTGTAGCCCAAATATATCTGGGGACAGAACTCTGATGTGGAGCCCCAGCTCAAAGGAGGAAGACGCAGTAACATTCTTGACAGAAAAACGTGTGTGGTGGAAGGCTTATGTAGGCCAAAATTGTGCAGGTGAAAAGTAGGTAGAGACTGAATGCTTGGAAAGGAATTCTGAAAACTGCAAAGGGTTGAAACCAAAAATGCAAGACACTAAATCTAAGTTCCTTTCATCTAAAACAGACATCTGTATGAAATCTCAGGCAAATTCACACTGGAACTAGGGAACAGAGCCTTGATGTTAAGAATGTACCTTAGAGATGCTGTCAAATCTCCACTGCATGCCTTCCTTAAACAGCCAATTCAACACAGCATAGGTGATTGAACTGTGGTAGTCTGACAGCAGACAGTTCTTACAGCCAGTTAGAGCTGTCAGTCACCTTCAATTCTGCCAGTCTAGGTGGAATTGAGCTAGGCCGACACAGCTGCCCTGGCACAAAGCCTGGGGTCTCAGCCCTTTCCTCACAGCCAGAGACACAGCCAAGATCCCCATGTTCGTCAGCAGGCTTTTCCAACCTGTGTATGGAATAAAACCTGCCTCTTCCAGTTCAAGGGGCAACCCCTCTCGCTGTCCCCGTCCCCAGTGAGCCCAACCCAGGGCTCTCTCCTGTGGTCAGTGCACAGAGACAAGAGAAGAGCTCTTACCGCAATAGTCTTCTCCTTGATTCCACCAACAGGAAGAATTTTTCCAGTCAATGACACCTCTCCAGTCATGGCTACATTCTGCCTCACTGGGCAATTCATGGCCAGGGACAGCAGAGCTGTTACTATGGTACATCCTGCACTTGGTCCATCCTTTGGGGTTGCTCCCTGTTTAAAAAAACGAAGCACAACCCCCCTGCTCATTCAAGAAGCAGCACAGCCAGACAAATACCCTTGTCCTTGTTGTTTTAACATTGTCCCAATTTCATGAAGCCTCACAAAGGTTTTTGCATGTGTGAGTGACAGAATCCTGCTATTTGAATTGGCTGATTTATTAACAACTGTGATATTCCTCACCTTACTCATGAGGAATAATCCATGAGTCCACAATGTGGTTTCTGGCCTGATGCCACCACCATATGCCCTGGGCTCAGGTCTTTGAATAAGCAACATCAGCGGAAAAAAAGAGCATAAACACTTTGAAGCTCTTTGTTAGACCTAAGCCAACCATGGAAACAACAGAAGTCAACATCATAAGGGGGAGTGTCCAGAGTCACACAGTAGTGGAGGACAATACCGAAAATCATTCAAGGCAGAAAAGATCAATATATAAAGCTCAACAAAATCCAGGCCTGAACTAGTGACAGTCTGGATTTATCTGAGATCAAACCTCTTTGAGGTAAGAGCAGAGGAAATCAGTGTTTGAAACGGAGTAGAGACAGAGATCATGTCTTCTGTTTTCTCATCTTTCAGGAGATGAATTCACAGACAACAATGCAGTACCTGGACAGACACAGAGCAAGCTGCCACAAAGACACTGCACACAGAGCACTCAGTAGTCCAGAAGTAAAGCTGGGGCACAATCACAGCTCAAAATCTGTCTTCAGTAAAGCACCTACCCAAAGCTTGTTACACAGCATGTGAGCCACTCTGAGCACTGCGTGCACTTATTTTTAGCCCCAAATATTGGACAAATGCAGTCACTGCCATAACATGGACTAGGAAGCATGGCACAGAGATCAGGAACAGTATTTTCAATTATGTGTAAATGACTTGAAGCCTTTAAGAAGGCCTGGTAACACAGAGACCTAAACTTTGATGTCCTTGTAACTTCATCCAAGCATTTATCCAAATCACTTATCTCTATGTTATGGTTTCCTCACCTGCACAACAGGGCCAACAGCTACAACAAAGGCTTAAGTTTACTTAGAAAATTATCCAAGCCCCTGTATTCTTGCCATGTGCTTGCTGTAGAAAGGAATGGAAACATGGCTCATAAGAAGACCTTCACAGGAACCTGAAGAAAATGTCTTCATTCCTGGGTTTTACTGCTAAAAGAGGGCATTCTGCACAACATATGGATAAATGAAGTGCCTTCCAGCCTCACATCTAGAGAAGCAAACCAGCCTGGCTGCTGTGCATGCTCTGTGAACTCTGCATCAGTTTACCTCTGGCACATGCAAGTGGATATGAGAAGACATAAGAAAGTCATTGTTGGGGTCCTTCTGCATCAGAAAGGCTCTTGCAAACGTGTAGGCAATTTTGGCACTCTCTTTCATTACATCTCCCAGTTGCCCTGTTACTTCAAGCGACCCATCCTTGTTCTCCTTGTCTTTGGGTCGCCTCAGGGATGTTTCAATAAACAGAGTGGAACCTCCTAAAAAAAGAAAAGAAAAACAACATCTGAAAAAGAGTTAAAGGAAAATTAAACCAGAATGTTTTGGTGATGCAGAAGCTATGTCAGGCATTTGGAACTGATGCTCCCTGATGAGACACTAGCCCTTGGGTAGAGAGCAGCTGAAACCTGTTCCTGAAATACTTTCAGGAAGGCCAGCTAGAAATCTCAACGGTCTCCATTCATTGCTTTTTTGGACTTCACCTTCTAGGAACACAGATGCAACCCCTATTTAATGGAAATAATCAAGTTCTTATAATGGTTTCAGGTTCTTTGTTTCCTCCAGAGAATAAGCTGAGTTCATATCATAAAACATTTCTAGCCACTTCAATTCTCCAGTGCGAGGTATCTATTTACCTTCTCCACCATACTGATAATTTCCCTCTTAACTACTTTAATTCTACCCAAGGTCAATTTGAGTATGCAGAGGTCACCTCCTTTGCTGTGTGCTGTATTTCCATCCTGTAGTGCACATAAACCCCCAAGTTACTAGAGGAGTAATCCAATAAACGGTAAGCAGCCAACTGCACCCACCTGACAGAGTGCTGGAACACCTATACCTGCCTCCAAACCAAAAGTCAAGTCAGTGTTGCACATCACTGACTAGACACAGCATTCCTCAGCTGGGCTGTGTGTCACAGTGGCACCTCCTGCTGCTGTTAAGGCAGCAGACCACGTCTTGTCCTCTCTGAAAAGCCTTACACTTTTAGGAACTGCTGTTCCTAATGTATGTCATTTGTATGGGATATAGAGCTTAAAGAGAAAACATGCTGGCCCTAAGCTAAGATGAGCCTAGGTAAGGGCATAAGAAAGGCTCCCTTCTTCAAGGAAGTAGTATTCAGGATCCACAGGCCAAAGGAAGTTCCTTTTACTGGTGCCTGTAGAAGAACATCACTGGACTCAGTTCTGTTTGACTATCACATTCAATTTTTGAGAATTATACAGAAATGTAGACATTAACCCAAAATTAATCTTGTCTCACCCATAGCTGTCCAGGCCAGACCCATCACCACTCCTGGGGGAGTGGTTTCATACATGCGATCCACAGTGAAGATGGGCTTTCCTACAAAGTCCTGCAGGTTTTCAGGTGTTACTTGGACCGTCTCTGCTTCTCCACTCACAATTTTATAGGCAGATTTCCTCAATACCTGAGTGAGATAGTAATTTATCTCTGTAAAAAAAGCTGAGAAGGCTGATGCGCAGTGGTCACAGTTACACATAACTTTCTCTCACCTTTTCTACTTGCTTCTGCAGATTCCTCACTCCACTCTCTCTGCAGTACTGCTTGATGAGAACAGTCAGGACATCTGATGTGATCTGAGCTTTGCTTTCATCCAAGCCACACAGAACTCGTGCTTGAGGGACCAAGTATCTCTGAAAGAAATAATCCCCCCCACATCCTTCTCTTAGTATTTGTGGCAAAAGCCTGGTGATTCCAATTCACTCAGCTTTCTGCTGTTAGCTCAATGCTGCTTTCTGGTGTCCACAGCCTATGGAACACTGGAGTTACTTTAACTGTGTGTTCAAATCAAAGGAACTCTGTCTAAAATACCATGTGCCTAATTTTTTTGGACACAGTTGGATGTAAATATGTAAGCCTGAATCTGCAAAAAAAAATTTACCAGATATAATTCACATAAAGCACAACAATGATTTCTCTTACCTCTGCAATTGCAAGTTTCTCTTCTGCTACATATCCTGACACATTGATCACTTCCATTCTATCCCGCAGTGGCTCTGGAATGGTTTCTGTTACATTGGCAGTACAAATAAAAAGTACCTGGAAGCATTAAAAGATCCTATTAAGAACTTCCATTAACCTGCTGCTTTACTCCAAGTACTAGTTCCTAAGTTCTGTGTTTCTCTGTCTGAAGGGCTAGAGCAAGATCACCCTCTCTGTGGAATTAGTTTTTATTAGAAGTTTGGATTTTAGAACTATGTAATACCATGTTCCCTACCCCCAAAATAAATGTTTAGGAATACACATGTGCACAAACTGGGAAATCAGAATGGTTTGATAGGGACCAGAAAATGGGAGATCTAGATCTCACTCAGAAGTTCTTTCTACCTTCTATGAAATTAGCACAGAATGACTCAATTATCTAGACCTATTCCTAATATGTCCATTCTGCAATTTATGTCAGCTGCACAAGAAGTGCAACAGTGTGTAAAGACAACTAATTTCAAAAGCTTCATAGCAGCATTAGGCCACCTCCCTTGACAGCAGCTCTGCTAATCATTATGTAAAGGAAAACCCTTGCCTTTTCATCTGTTTGTCCCTGGCTCTACAGGGAGTTAGGGCTACAGGACATATGCTGGTGATCATGTTCTTTCATGTACAGACACTTCAGTTAAAGCCAACTCCTCCAGAGACAGCTGCATACCATTTATGTTCCATCTGACTTTCCAAATGAATAAAATGTCAGCATCTTTTCATGGACAGGAAATCTCTGCATTGATACACATTCATACATTCTGGCTCTACAACCTCTGCAGAAAAGAGAAATACCTTTGATAAATCCACAGGAACATCAAGATAATGATCCAAGAAGTTAGAGTTCTGTTCTGGATCCAATAGTTCTAGAAGGGCCGAGGATGGATCCCCTTGATAGCCTCTTCCTATTTTATCCACCTGTGGGAAAAAAAAATTTAATGCTAAAAGAAGTTTCCTACCATGATAAATTCTGAAGCAAGATTTTTTCCAGGCTGCATCTGAAAATCTTCATGAGTGTTCATTAACATCTGGTACCAGTCTACCACTTTTCTGTGCACTCATCCAAGTCCCCACTACCTTCCTGTGTGAGCACATGACACACCTGAGAAGACATAGGACTTTTGAATGTTGCAGAAAATCACTATGTCTCAGGCAACATGCATACAATAAAAAGCACGACTAATAGTGGGCTACTACTCATTAAGCTGAGATAAGCTATAGGCACAGACCAGAACACTTACTCCACAGTGGGAGGACTACAGAGTCCTAGCTTACACCACTTCACTAATATGCAAGCTCAGACATTCTCCTTACTCTGCCCAAGGTGCAAAGTGCCTACACACAGCCATTCAAGCAGAGCCCGATTAGTGACCTGAGCTGTTGTCACAGTCATAAGTTGACTGAGGCTCATGGGGACTTCTTGAAGTCATCTTGACCAACCCCGCTGCTCATGCAGGACCACTAGAGCCAGCTGCCCAGGACCACGGCCAAGGTCATTGACTCTTCCAGCACTATGAACTCTCCTTCTGAGGATACAAACAGGACCACTGCTCCTTCTCCCTTCAGAGTAGCGTTAAGTGGATGGCCTTAATGAAATTTGCTGCTACAGCCAAGGCAGGGCTTCTGGCCAACACCACTCAAGTGTCATAACCTACAGGTTCCATTACCTTTTAAATCACGATACTCACTGGTTACATCACGCTGCAACAGATGACAGTTTATTGGTCCCCTGTATCATTCCCAAGACATGTACTGTTGGTCCTTCCCAGGTATGGCACACAAGAAGGCCAGAACGACCTTCAGTCTATTCTGAACACCTGCTATTATATCCTGTCCTTACCTGCTTTTCCACAAAGCATTAGACTGGTAGCCCTGACTCATTTATTCTCAAACCAGACCACAAATCGACTGTAAGCATCTTATTCCTTAGAGCCCTGCTTTAGACCTACTGAGAGAGTGACTCTTGCTAATAATCACACAAGCAATAGTGAATTTGTGCACAGTGACATGCTCACACCTATGCAGGAAACACAAGAACTATAGAAACTCTGAATATCCAGCCAGGTCCATTAGGATCCAAACAGCTGTAATTTAATCAGAAGGACACAACTAAAAATTTAAAGTTGGAGTCTGTTATAAGGAGAGAAAACAAAGCATCTAAGGTATCAGCGTCACCCAGCGAACTTGAGAGCCCAGCCTCATTTAAGCAGAAAGAACTGGAATTTTTAGACTTACTGCTTCACCTTTTATACGGGGATTAAGAATTGATACAAGTCTTTAAGAGCAAAACCTAGAAGAAACACCAAATACTTCACCTCATCAATCAGTATAAGTGGATTCTCTGTCTTGGTCTTCTTCAGACACTGGATGATTTTTCCTGGCATTGCTCCAACATATGTCCTCCTGTTTTACCAGAGATTGTATTTAGGGAACCATTGAAAAGCACAGCAGATATCAGAGCACACACCACAGAGCTGACAGAACAAGTATATCCTGCTGGAAAACAAGTCTTTATTTCTTCAACATCTATCAAAAGCATCCTGTGTCACCGTATTAAGCACCAAGACCCAACTAGTCTTTTTCTAGTAAAGAACTGACATTAATTTTGGCAAAATACTCCTGGACTACAGTTTTTATCTTTAGTTTAGACCACTTCTCAATTACAGGAAAGCAAAGAGGTTAGGCTGAGAATAGAGATGTTTGAATTTTCATGGGTTTTGGGTAAGAAATGTTAGAAGAGGTAGTGCTTCACTTCCTCACTTGATAGGGACAAAAAGACCAGTGTAAATCAAAAGATACTAAAGGAATAAACTGTTAATAGCAAAATATAATCTTCCTGCTAGAGATTGTTTCTGGTATCCAGAAACAAGCAGAAGCAGAGGAAGAAGGTAACAACAGAGTGAATGTCAAGAGACACAGAACAGAGAACATCTGAAAAACACAGAAAATATTTTTCTCTGCTTCTGTGTAGGGCAGAGCCTTGCAGGTTCAGTTTACTCCGCAGAATGGCTACTCCTACTGGTTTGAAAACACTGCTGGTTTTATGTTCAGATGCAGACCCTCTCCTTTGCTCTGATGAGGCCACATCTGGAGTGTCGTGTCCAGTTCTGGACTTCCCAGTTCAAGAAAGACAAGGAACTGCTGGGGAGGGTCCAGTGGAGGGTTATGAAGATGATGAGGGGACTGGAGCATCTCTCATGGGAAAGGCTGAGGGAGCTGGGCCTATTTAGCCTTCGGATGACCAAAAGGGGATCTTAACAATGTGTAGAAATATCTGAAGGGTGGGTGTCAAGAGGACGGGGCCAGACTCTTGCCAGTGGCACCCAGTGACAGGAGACAGGGCAATGGACACAAACTGAAACACAGGAAGTTCCACCTGAATATGCGGGGAAACTTCTGTACTTTGAGGGAGGTAGACCCCTGGGACAGGCTACCCAGAGAGGCTGTGGGATCTATTTCTCTGGAGACATTCGAAACTTGTCTGGACACCATCCTGTGCAACCTGCTGTAGCTGATCCTGCTTTAGCAGGGGAATGGTTAAGATGATCTCCAGAGGTCACTTTCAATCCCAACCATTCTAGGATTTTGTGTATGTGGAAGGAAAATAAACCTATGGAAGGGTCAGATCTACCGATTTTTTATTCACTTCTTGCTCTCCCCATGAATGTTCTTGTTTCCAAGTTTTCCTCATGCAGCACCTCCATCCTGATTATTCGGAAACCAAGTCTCAATCACACCTGAACACACATGTGAATGACCCTGTTCAAACTGTCACCATTCTCTAGTTCTGACATTTACAGACAGGCATGTATTAGCATTAGGCATCAGTCCAATGGTTTTGGGTAGCTCACTCAGCTTTTCAAAGCTGAGAATACACAAGAAACAGGGAGCAACTGCACTTAAAAACACAAATATAATTATGTTCCAAACTCTACCCTTTGCTATCTTTTTCACCTCTTTCTGTATCTCAACTCCTGTCAGTAAGGGTTAGCAGAACAGATTAAAATTACACACGTTGTCCAACTTCAGTTAGGTTCCTACTTACTTTAGTAAAAACTGCTGGACAGAGAAACTTCTCAAGTTACACTGACCTGTGTCCTTTTATTTCTGCTACATCAGTCATCCCTCCAACACTGAAGCGGAAGTACTCTCTGTTTAGGGCTCTGGCAATGGAGCGAGCAATACTGGTTTTGCCAACTCCAGGGGGACCATAAAAACACAAAATCTTCCCCTGGGTGGATCCTCTCAGCTGGCTGACTGCAATGAATTCCTGTAGAACAGATAAAGCTCCAGCGTGAACAGAAGGGAACATCAGTGACACCAAAACACGTTTGTTATCAGGTCAAGCAGTGATTACAAAACAAGCATCATGCACAAAACTGGTCCTCAAAGGAGTTGGGGAGGGCAAGGGGAGAAGCTAAGTCAGGATACTGATGCACCTGTTTTCCCTCTGGAAAGGGAAATGCTTACATGCTTGGTTGTCCCCAGGTTCTGTGCTCTGTATCATCTCACCAGAAGAAGCAGTCTGTCTCTCCACTGCCTTGGAGTGAGAAGACAGAGTTCTAGTTCTTCTCCCAGCTTCCCTTGTTCTCACCTGAGTCTCTCAAGCTACACGTGAGCATCTCTTACTGTACCACTGCCATGTGCTAAATTAAGCTTGTTTCATTTCACACTTCTGTGCCAGACAACCCTCAAGTAACACTGAACAGTTGAGTAATCAACAGATCACAGTTCAGAACTGAAGTCTCAACTGGTTATACACTTACGGTGAAGAAATGACTGTGCAAGTGGGGAAAAAATCTGGAGACTGCTTCCCTTGGACGCTTATTTGCCCAGTATTAAGTGCAAACCAGAATATTGCAGTTTGAAATGAGAATGTGACCTTCATTGCCACAAGTAATTAAGCACATTAACTGATCACCAGAACATTTGGGTCTTTCATGCAGCTTTCTGTTTGATGCATGAATTAATACCAATTCAATGGAGACTGCAATCTGAAACATATCCAAAATGCCTGACGTTAAGCAAAGTGTGAAATGGGAGACACTTCGTACTCCTGCCTTACCAGAATTCGCTTCTTGACGTCATCCATTCCATAGTGATCCTCCTCCAGAACTGCCTGGGCTCTGGCCAGCTCCAGGTTCTCCTCGCTACACTTACCCCATGGGATGGATGTCAGCCAGTCCAAGTAGTTCCGTGTAACACTGACAGAAACACAAAAATGAGAGTGATTTGACAATCACCAGCTCATGTCTTCCTCCACCACCTTCCAAAACAATCTCATCCAGAACAAGTGGGATATAAACTACTCATGGAAGTGAGGCTATGAAAAGAACATCACTATCTGGGCAGTCACTGCTAACCTTCTTCACAGTCTTCAACCCCTAATCCCTCCCCCCACCTCCCCAAAAAAAAGCTTTTTTTCACAGCTTTTGCTTTTCTGAAACAAACAATCTCCAATACACCGTGAAAAGACTTAAATTTCTGCACACAACTTCCCTGTATAATTGTATTGGTGTGGGGCTGGCTCCTGTCTGAAAAAGAACAGGACTGCTTGTACAATCTGCACCACATCAACTGCTTGGATCAGGTCATGAAACTTAAAACTAGAAAAAGTTTTCTGTCTCCACAATAAACTAAGACATGGTAGAGATGAAAGATTCCTGGTGCAGAAGCAAGAAAAAACAGCTGGATGTACAACACCACAGAGAAAGATTTAAGACTGAGATAATGATGTCAGTATAGAAGTTAACAGTAGAGATAATCAGCATAAACAAACTGAAGAGAACACAGGTGTGTCAAAGCACTACTCACTGTTCTAAAACTATGCACTTAGATCAGGAATTCAAGTGTACAGGGAGGTCTGCACAATGCAGTAACCAGCAAGTTGTGCACAGTCATGGACACAGGGAAGCACAGCTGGGCTGTCCAGGCCCAGGATTCACCTGATGGCAACTGCCATGCCAGCAGAGCTTTGGCTTTTTTCTCCTGAGTACTTCCTTTGCAAACTTGCAACCACTGTTACAACTCTGAAGGAAAGGGAAAGGTACTAACGCTGCCCGTGAAGCCCAGTATGTCTTTTCTATGACTGCCAAGACGCTGCTCATCCAAAGGCATGTTTGCCCTCAAACACAGTATTTTCCTCTGTAAAATATACTTTTAAAAGCAGAGACCCAGAACATTAAGAGAGCTGATGAGTACACCAACTGCTGTATTGTATAGCACACTCTGTCTCAATGGGCAAGAAAGGTTCAATTCAACCTCAGTTCCTGACAATTCACGTCACAGAACACGTTATAAACTATTCATTCACTCCTTAGCAATTCCAACCCTGCCCCAATACTTCAGGGACCGCCTCAGGTAGCTTAGCCACTATCATGTATTAGCAACTAGCTTCTCTTCTCTCACATCTACTGAAGACACCAAAGTACAAGGAAGAAGAGCCAAAACTGAGGGCAGAAAAAGAATCACCGCACACTTCATGAGGAACTAACTTTCATGAGGAACTAACTGCACATTTTGTATCTCTAGCATCAGACTGCAAGAGAAGACAGAAGATCTAAAATGATCAAAAGAGGTAGACTACATAAGTAAACACAGGCAATTTGGAGAAAAATCCTATCATGTGATGATATGCTACAAGCAGAAGAAACAAGAGAAGGGGGAGGGGGAGGGGGAGGGGAGGGGAAGGAGAGACTGTGGTAAGTGCTTCACAGAACTGCACTGATGTTTCATTCTCCCAAGGAACCCTGATAGCATGACATGGCCATCCACTCACTTGAATTCTGAGGAGTGATTATCCAACAAGCCCAATTTGTTCAACTCTTCATCAATCACATCCATGACATGTTTTGGCACTACCAGCTCCTTTAGTCGCTCACGGAATTTCTCTTCTATAGCATCCTTGTCCTCTTTTTCCAGACCTAGCTCTTTCTTAATGATCTTCAATTGCTCTTGAAGAAGATACTTGCGATGTGTTTGCTTGATCTTTTCCTCAACCTAGACAAAGCAACAAATACAGTAACTAATGTGTTCCTGGTACAGCCCATCTAACATCAAATGCTTCCAAATACTTCTCAGTTATGACATTCCTAGCAACTGAAAACACTACTTGGAACTCATCTGCAGTGTATTCTAGCACAAGAACTGACTTAACAACATTCTCCAACACCCTCCATATCTTGGCGGCCTTCACTGGCCATGATTCAGTGCTTCAGCGTTCTGTTTGTGCTGGGGAGACCAAAAGCTGGGCAGAGTAAGACAGATGTGACCTCTTTAGTACCAGAGAGGGCTAGCCACTACTCTTTACCTGCTGCCTACACAGGGCAACTGAAGCCCAGTATGCAGTTGGCCTTCCTTGCCACAACAACAGTCTGCTAACTCATCGTGAGCCTCCTGCACATCAGGGCTTCAAAGTCCTTTTCTGTATAGCTATCTTCTATCCTGATTATTCCAGGCCTGGTCTGGGACTATGAATTTCTCTTGGCAGAACTTAAGAAGGTTCTTACTGACTCCCCAGGGGGATACCACTAGTAGCTGTCTGAAGTTAGACTTTACCATGTTGATCACAACCTTTTCTGCCCATTAGTCTAGCCAATTTTTTCACCAACCTCATACTACATACTTCCAGTCTGTAACATCCCAATTTGGTCAGAATACTATTAAGGTTGACCTCAACAAAGGCCATGCAAATGTCAAGGTATACAACAGTCATTGCTAGAATCATAGACTCATTCAGGTAGGAAAAGACCTCTGAGATCGAGTCCAACCCAGCACTGCCGAGCCTACCATTAAACCATGTGTCCTTTTTGTGTTCTGGGCCTTCTCATAAGAGAAGACAATTAAGCACTTTTGGGAAATCCCTTCTGGTTGTTCCAAATCATGTCCTTCTTCCTTTGCCTGTACAGGACTTATTGAAGAATTTTCCCCATAATCTTCCCAGGGACGGGGGGCAGGTTGACATGCCTACAGTCTCCCCAGTTCTCCTTCTTGGAGATGGGCATGGCATTTACCTTTTTCTGCTTCCCAGGAACCTCTCCCATGACCACAGTGCTTTAAAGATGAGTGAAAAAACAAAATAATGACATTGATAAGCCCTCTCAGCATCCTTGGATTCATATCTGGTCCCACAGACTGTATCTGTTCAATTTGCTTAAGAAGTCTCCAACAATTCCAACCCCAGTCCAAAAGCATTTTGCACTTAACATGAATTTTAAAACTCCTGTTACTGGGAGTTAACAAACAAAATATGACTCAGTATACTCAAATATTTGTACTTCACATACTTCATTACCATTTAGATGCATTTGCTGTATTCTGATTAAATCTTACAACAGACAGGAACTACTGCAGTTCACAGGAGTTAGCAGACGGTTGTTTGAAATAACATTGTGCTATTTACACTAGTACATGCTATATACAGTATTATGCTGTATATTGTTACACAGATGCTTGGTAAACTGCAGACCTCTAGATTTATCTCCTTGCATGAAATTACAACTTGGACACAATTTAACAGCAGATGCTGTAGCCTCATGTCTTGTTACTTCTACCATGTGCATGAAAAAACACATTTCTGAGAGAAGAACAGAAAACCTTAAATCTAAATAATGTACCCTTTAGAGTGCATACCCATACTAAGCATCACCGTGGTGGACATGATATAAATATACACAAGGTATTTGTTACTCCAGAAACTTACCTCTCTTCCAAGACGCTGCTGAAGTTTGCTCAGCTCATATTCCTTTTTCAGAAGAGAAAGAGCTTTGTAAAGCCGTTTGGGAATCTGGAAAAGATAGACACAAAATGAATTTTGAGACACCATACCCTCGTAAAGTAACACTTACATAAACATATACATATACTTTCTCCCTCCCAGTGAGAAAGGCAGAATAAAAAACTCCAACAGGCTGTCTGGGAGAGCTTTAAAGCACCTGCAGATGTGGAAAGACAAACATGCAGCAGCTCCACAGCACACAAAAAAAATTATTTGCCACCAAAGATGCAGAGCACTCTGATTTACCCACAGTAAATCAGTACTAATGATCTACCATATCCTTCAACAGGAATCTAGTCATTGATATTAACGTATCATCAAAAGTAGCACTGAAGTCTCTTCTGTACTGAGGCTGGTACAGAAACTGTGACATACAACAGATGTACCGATTCCATTTGCATCACTTGAGTTAAAAAACTTCATCTTACACTGGTTTCTTCCAAGATGTCTTGAAGTTCGTGTGACTCTGCCCCTGTTAGGGCTGCACCCATGTCACTCAGATAGATAGGGTTATCTACCACACGCTGTCCAGCCTGCATCATCTGAAGTACAGACTCTCTGAAAAGAAAAGGTAAAAAACCCCAAAATACTGTGTAAATTTACATTCAAAATGGAGTACCCTTATTTACTTGTTATGACAGTGCAATAAAATGAAAAACAGCTCAGTTTCATAGCAAACTATTTTTGAAATTTGACTATATCAATACTCAGTAACAAACAGGTAAATCACTTGACTAGAGGAATGACCACCAGTATATAAAACTAAGTATCCGAAATGCCCTCCAAACAATTATGTAGGATTTTTTGTGCCAGAATTCCGAAACTTTTATCCTGCTTGTAAGACATGGATCAGATCATGATATTGCAGTGAGTTTCACTTAGACCCACATCACCTGCCTTAAGACTTAATCGTTCTATCTTGTTTCTAAATTGCACATCAGATTTTCAAAACTTTGTTTCCAACAACGGATAGATAGAGCTTACATCCTAAACCAAAAATCTATGTGACAATTCAGTAAATATCTCTACTTCATTACAGCAGAAAGGCAAGTGATACAGAAAACGTCAGCGTGTTCCAGCCTGAGAACATGCTGTTCTCAAAGCAGGGCAGCTGCTTTCTATGGGAAAGACATACCTGTACAAGGGGTTCAAGGCAATGATGTCCCGGATTGTTTTAACAATTTCTGCAGTAAGTGCCTATAAACACAACAAAAATTTAACCACCAAAAGAATGGAAAAGGATAGGCAAGATCTCAGTACAAATGTGACATTCCCCAGACCCCGGCCACTCGCTGCAGGGGTGGGCTGTGATGGTTCTTGGTGCTGGGGCAGTTCCTGCTCACAGGAAAGGCAACAAGGCCTATAGGCTGGCTATCCGCATGCACAGAACATGACTGGCTCTTGGCCAGAAGATACGATCAGGTTGAACACTCAAGCCACCTTCGAGCAAACACTCAGTTCGATAGAGGTCATCACACAGATTTAAGCATAGACCAGCCTCTTCATTCAGCAACTTTTTGAAGCCAACAGTTCTAAGGAACTGAACTGTTACAATGAAAATTCTTTACTTTCATATAATCCCCTTGTGCAGTGACCGTGAGAAGAAGGAACTAGTTTCTGAGCCTGAAATTAAAGCCTGATTTTAGAACTCTTCCTTTTAAGCAAGAAGTGTAGGTGCAATTCTACAGGACAAGTCCAGGCTTGTAAACTAATTCACTTACTTTAACCTCTTCTGTGATCTGAAAATCTTCATGAACCACATTCTCCACTTCTACCATGAGAACTTCCTTCGAAGAAGCAGCTACAGGATCTAGTACCAACTCTACAGCTTGGTCCTTTGCTCCAGCCTCCTCTTCAGCCTCCTTCTTAGAGCGCTTCTGTTTCCTTCTAATTTTTTGTTTGTTCTCAGGCTCCTCAGGCTCAACCTCAAGCTGCTTGTTTATACGAATCCTGAAAGCCAAAAGATACCCGCAACAATCAATCCCCCCATTACATGTGATCTCAGCTCTTCAGCATGAAAAGGTGAGAGTCTAAGTTGTATTTTGAACAAGCTAAAATTTAGAAAGGAGAGGACCTACATTTGCAAGACACCATGTTTCATTATTTTGGCTTTTATACAGGAGTTTCCTTTTCTAGGTGTTTCCCTATAAATACTCCTCAAATCTGATATCCAGTGTGGCTCCTATGGACACAACTGACCTGTGCTCCATGTCTCAACCAAGTTATACCCTAGGAATACGAAGCCCTTCCAAGTTATAGGGAAATACTTCTATTCCAAGTAACCCCAAACCAGTAGCTTATTTCCAAAATGCAATCAAACATGGTTGGGCTTTGATAATGCAGCAGGAAGTCTAAGACTCCATTTGAAAAGGAGCTGACTTGTGAACTCACATAAATTCAGCTTTGACAGTACTGCTCATTCTTTGCTGTCCAGAACAAATGCAAGTCAAGAAAAGTAAGGGGAAGGAAAAAAGCCATGCTTCAAAGCAAAACCCACCCTGGATCTTTCTCTTCTGCCACGTTTCTGTCCTTGTATTTTTCCTTCTAATGGAAATCACTAGTTTGATGATTTTAAAACTACAATTTCTTAACTTAGTTAAAAACATCTGGCATAAACAGCTAAAACTAGATTTTCAGCAATAATCATATTTTCTTCAAATCAGTCCTGGGGCAAAATTATGTAGGCAAGACATAATTAAAGTTCTGGATTCCCTCCCCCCTCTCTTTTTTTTTAGCAAAAATACTGGCTTGAATTAGTTTCAGGGATTTTTTTTTTCACCATTACTAAACCTTGCTGTAATTGTCAAAGTAACTGCTAAACTTCAGCTTAATGAATGTTTGCTTGCATCACATCACAGCTGATATGACAATGACACGTACTGTCTCTTTTGTTTTGCAGCTAACCTGTCACAGCTGCAACAGCACGTGGAGAATCCTGACACTCTCAGGATATGGTGTGGTAACAAAGCAAAAATTTGCCATACATAAGTTGTGTAGAAAAATGCATGTATGTGGTGAAACGGATAAGGAACGTCTGTTTATACAGAAGTCTGGTGAGATGCAAGGAAGTACAAGTAACCAACCTTCGGTGTCCCATGACTATCATACGCAACTTGTCTCCAAGATCCTGCATTTCATGAATCTGGACAAAAGTTCCCATTTGGTATACTTCATTCAGATCCTCCACCATATCAGATTCATTGCTATTGAGCAAAAAATTTGGAGCAGATATTCAGAAACTTGAGATAGCAGGTCAGATTAAAAAAGAAGAAAACAATCACTGGTTGCAGAACTTTAAACTGGACTTAGGGGCAAAGACACTTAATATCCATTGCTACCACCATGTAACCCCTTTCCAAATCACCCAAGTACCTGGACAGTTCATCTTTTTCCCAAACAACAACACTCCTTTCTAAACCAGGACTCCAGCTCCCAAGCAGTGCTGGTGGTGGCAACAAAAACTGTCATAGCATGAGGATGGTCCAAGACCAGGCACAATTTCTGCAGTGTTATCCAAGGCAGGACATTTAGGATTATAGCTTTTAGTGTAAACACAACCTGGACAGCTTATTTTTGTATTTTTTAAAAAGATTAAGAGAAACAACTTACTTGTCATCCTTTTTAAGAAAAACACCAGCATAAGGCTGGGCAAGACGAACTTTCCTCCTCAGCAGCTCAACCAGCTTCTTATTTTTCACCTAGGACAAGAAGTATGCAATCAGAGGTGGATTTTCTGTAACCTTTGCACTCCCAGGGTTTGTAAGGCCAGGCATGATGACACCCTATAACTAAATCATGAAGTTGGAGCTTCTACTGTTCTAGTCTTGTCTGCACTAGAGGACAGTAATATAGAAGTGGAAAAAAAGGTAGATAAACATGAAATTTAATTTTTTAACAAGTCACTTTCCAGTCAAGACAAGCTCAAAGGCTGGAGGAGGAACTAGACCTAATCTGTACAAGTCCTACATGCAAGAAACCTGAGTTACTTGAACAGTACCTTGTACGTTTCTGTTGCTATCACTGTTCCCTTCCCCTTCCCTACCTGTACGTCCTAGCTCTCTGCTCCTGATGGGGAGGTAATTCACCCTTCCCCACCAGTTGCCTGAATTCTGCTCACAAATTCTAGTTAAAATCCTCTTCTCCAAAGCCTCCTCTGCTCAATTCCTCTCCTACACCCACAAGCCTGAGTTCCTGCTTTGAGTTTCAGCCAGTATTTCTTCCTGGTTTACTTTCTTACTCCCCTCTGCTCTCTAGATGCCACACACCTGTCCCTGGCAGATCTCCCAGCATCACTGGAATGGTTATCACAGCAGGCTGAATCTTCAGTGACCAAGAAAATAACTTCTTGTGAATTCTGCTGTTGCATGAAGTCACCCTGCCAACCACTGAGTGTTGTTCAAAGTGATAGACATAAGCTGCATTGCTCAATGCTTTGCTAACAACCAGCATGGTTTTGACAGAACAGCACGAGCAATACCACCACTGTTGGCCTATTCTAATCTCGGCACACCTATTCTAATTTTGCACAATGTTTAGCAAAAATATGCATACCAATGTCAGAGATATTAACAGGAAGAAAATTAGTAATTCCATAGGCACTGTAGAGACTTGACCTTGTCAGGTAAATTGCAGCACAATGAATTCACAGGATAAGAGAGAACATGTAACAATTCTGTGAGACATTGTTGACCTGTGCATTGAAATTGACAACTTTTATACATAAGTCTTATATGACTGCATGCTCTTAATAATATATGATCTACTCCTTCCCCTGACACATCTATAAAGACACTAGAAGCTGCACATATTAGACTTGGACATGCAGAAAAATACTACAGTAGAAATAACATTATGATAAATAATACTACAGGAACAAGAAAAATTTGATTTATTTCTTACTACATTTACTTCAAAATCAGACTGGCAATACACCAGAGAGGCACAAAAATACTTGTACAAAAATACAAAAGGCACAAAAATAAAAAAGCACTTGTTCCAGAATGGGTTTCATTCCAGAAGGAAAAAGTATTTCTGGCCTGTGAGCTCAAGTCGCATATCAGTGATATAATTCATAGCTCTTAAAATCCTTACGGGGTGCAGAGAGAAAAGATCACACCCTGAAATGGTGACTGCCATCCCCATCCCTCAGCACCCTCTTCCACCGCAGCTGTACTGCTCTACACCGAATTCCTGCTTTTTCCTTGCAGCTCACAGCTAGCTGCCTTCACCAACACGGGTCTCGGTGCTCTGACACCAACCCACGGCGCCTAACAAGGACACGTTTGCTTAACCTTCATCAAAGAACACAAAGAAGGCAGCGAACTTCGAGAGAGTGTGTGTGAATCGCCGACCTTCTCTGTTAGAAGCAGAACTGCTGACGCAATAACTGTGAAACTTCAGCTGGCCCAAAAGAAACAGCTATCCCGACAGGACCCGGTTACAAAGCTCGAGCTAAAGGCCGAGCAGCGGCTGCCCGTGGAGGTCACGCACGCAGCTGCCTTGCTCTGCAGTTCAAGGAACCTGCCAAGGCAAAGAGAGCGGCCCGGAGATGCGGCACCGCCAGCGCCGGGGTCACCCGGTGACCCGCACACGGCCTGGAGTGATACCACCCCGGACTCCCGCCCGAGGCCGCAACGCTGAGCGGAGCCAGCCCAGAGCCCCTCCCGCCCGCGGCCTCGGCACCTCACGGCAGCAACAGCTCCAGCCCAAGCCGGGCCGGCGGAGCCGAGCCCAGGCACCGGGACCGAGGGCTCGGCGGCAGCTCACCTCGATGATCTTGATGAAGCGCGGGAAGACGGGGTTGCGCGTCACGGCGATGAGCGGGACGTTGGGAAAATGCTCCGGGACGAGCAGCGGTGTCAACGCCGTTATGACCGGCCNGCGCGCGCCACACTTCCGCCCTCCCGGCAGAGCCGGCCCCGCCCGCACGGGGTCGCGTGGCGGCGCGCACGTCCGAGCCCGCCTGTGGGCGCGTGTTCGAGCCCGGGCCCCGGCCCCCGCGGGTGCCAGAGGGAGGGATGCGGCCGATGTGAGTGTGGCTTTGGCCACTGCTCAGCCTTCCTTTTCCTCCTGGGTTCCCTGCAGTCGGCTGCCCACACCGCTCCCGAACATCTCCAAGGATGGAGACTCCATAATTTCTCTAATCACCCTGTGCCACTGCTCCGACAGCCTCTCAGTAAAAAAGTGTTTTCTCATATTCCGAGGGAGCCTCCCGTGTTTCTTTTTGTGCCTATTGCCTCTTGTCCTGTCACCAGACACTACTGAGAAGAGCCTGGCTCTGTCTTCACACCTCTTCTAGGTAGGTATTGCTCTGCATTTATGACACCTTTGAGCCTTCCTTTCAGCAGGCAGCAGTGCCAGCTCCCCCAGCCTTTCCTCAGGGGAGATGCCCAGTCGCTCCTCCATCATCTCTGCAGTTCTTCGCTGGACTCTCCATGGTGTGTCCGTGGCGCTCGTAGTGGGGAGCCCACAGCTGGACGCAGTATGCCAGCCGTGGCCTCACCAGGGCTGAGGGGAGGCTCCCGTCCCTGAACCTCACCAGGCCATGACAAGCAGGGGCACATCAACGGCTCGGGTTCAACTCAGGGTCCGGCAGAGCCCTCAGGTCCTTCTCCGCAGCTGCTCTTCAGCAGGTTGGCCCCCCATGTGTCCTGGTGCATGAGGTTATTCCTCCGCAGGTGCAGGACGTTGCATTTCTTTTCATTGAACTTCATTATGTTCCTGTCAGCCCATCTTTCCATCCTGTTGAAAGATTAAATTGAATTTAAAGATTCAAGGGAGCCTTGAGACTTGTCTCAGTGGTATTTGGTAAAAAGACAATAGGCAATGGACACACATCCAAAGACAAGAAATTCTATTTAAACAAAGAAAAGCATTTTTACTATGGGGGTGTGTCACGATCCGCTAAC
>VZTG01007823.1:34704-104725 GCA_013397845.1 Melanocharis versteri | reverse complement strand
CCGAGCCCCGCCCGGAGCCGGAAGCACTCGGCGCGTTCCGAGGTGGTTTTGTGTTAAAGGTGGCGGCTCTTCCCTGACGGAGCCGGCGCGGCGGGCGGTGAGCGGCGGTGCCGGGGCGGGGGTCCCTCCTTGGCAAGGGGACGGGAGCGAAGGGCTCCGCACGCTGCCGGCGATCGGGGACGGGCCGGCGGAGATCCGGGGAAAAGCGGGGCTGGACACGGTGAGTTGGCTGCTGCGCCCGCAGAGCTGCTCCTGCCATCCCCGACCACCCGCGGCGTGTCCGGCCGCGCTCCGCTGGATGCATTCGCGGGCGCTTTGCCACCGGGAGTACTCATGGCAAGAGAATCAGGAACAGGTTTCCCTTTTCTTTCTCTTCAGTCAAATGAGGTAGCGCAGCCCTTTCTCACTTGGAAGTCTGTAGATGAACCGCGGTGGGATTCCCACCCCGAGTCCTAGCCTGCTTCTGCTGGGTGAATATTGCTCCCTTAAATCATGGAAAGTTTATCTTTTACTAGGTGTGGGCCGAAGTTTATTGTAAAGAAGTAGGGAGCTCTGGTTGCTTGGGCATCGAAGAATTCCGAGGAAGAAGTCACGGCTTAGCACTTGCATTTAAGGACATGATCTGTGTGATGTCCACGTTCTCCTTTCATCAGGCAAAATCAGGAATTTGGAAAATGGAAGCTGGCGTAAAAGAGACTGAATGATAAGCATCAACAAATCTGCCACGTGTGCGTTGATAAATTAATTGTAGTCAGCCTGTAGTACTTACATGCATCAGAATTAAAAAGTGGAACAAGAACTGGAGAACTCATTTATTTTAGTAAGTAGCAAAACAGGCTGATTTGTTGAGATCATTCAACAGTTTGGTTGCTGGGCTAGAAGAAAGGAGGGAAGGTCTTTAGAGGACAAGGTGTGTTTTGAAAATTATACCCAAATTTAACTTGAGGGATAGTTGCTGTGCAGTTGCACAGTTTCCTAAGAGTCAAACTAGTTTTGTCCAAAGCAAGCAATACATTCTTAAGTGCCTTGCAGAAGCCTACATTAGACATTGCCCTCATCAGAAAGAATATGCCATAAACCTATAAATAAATAAATAAATTTGGGATCAAAAAGTTACAGAGGTGAAGAACTTAGAGCCAGCTACTGCATTCACTTATCTAATCAAAAAGGTCCAATACACCAGAAGATATGCCACACAGGAGATACAGCCTTGTAAAAATTTTGCAATTCATTAGGTAATTACTTCAGAGTGGTAAGGAAGGTGTATTGAACCTCTCATTTCAGTTTCTTTTAATAAATGTTTTTTCATAAAAATATTTTAATTTTAAGGTTTGCCAGGAGATTCTGGGTTCACCACAGAAAGTATATTTGTTTGCCTTAAATATGGCCAAGAAAAATGTACCCAAGAAAAACCTTGGGTCAAGCTTCAAGAATGCAAGATAGTATTTCTGTATTGTTTTCTGAGTCTTTTGAAACTTTATGCAAACATAAAATAAATCAAGACTTTAAAACAATTAAATATTTATCTCATTTTATGAATCAGGATCAAATGTGCAGTAAAAGGTCAAATGACGTTTTTTATGAGAAGCTGAGCAAATAATGTTAATTATCTTCATCTGATAATTCATCTCAATGCTTTAATCCAAATTTCCCATCTAATATGCTACTTTTTAAACTCTTTCTCAGAAATTATCAATTCCAGGTATTTTGGAATGAACTACATCCCATTTTCCTTCCTGTAAACTTGTTTCACATGATGGTATAGACTTAAAATAGTATCTGTCTTTCCATGTGTTATGACACATATTTGCTCTGCAACTTTCAATTGTTGGAGAGCTGCTTTTTGCCACAGGTAGCATTTCCAAAATTTCCTCTGTAACCATTGCTACCAGTCCAGGGCTACTTTGGGTATGGACCTTGGCTATTCCACAGAACTCCAGAGCACTTTGCTCCCATCCATCAGCAGGAAATAATAATTAACATTAGCAACTGTGCTTTTTGAATGTGCATGCACAACCACTCTACTCTTTCAGCCTTAGAATGCTTCTGACTTCAGTGGTACAGGTATGGTGTTACTGAAGTGCTCAAAAAGCTCTTAAATTGGCTAAATTTGGGATTCTGATACCTCTGACATTGCTGTTTTGTGAACAGCCATGAACTTGATTTCTCAAGGAAGAAAGGAAAGGTGTTGTATAATGACCTATTGCCACTTAAGCAGTACTTGCTGCAATTGCAATATTTGTGATATGATTGTTATATTACACTTCCCCCATAATGTATCTTCTTTTGTGTGGTGATAAGTGAGTTCCTCTGTATTTTGTTCTGGCTCTGTGCTCAAGGGTTTCCTTGGAAATGTGTCATACATGTGAGGCCAAGCCAAAAAGTGTGTCATCTGCACAGACAGAAACAACTGAGAGGAAAACATAAAAAGCAACTTGCTTTGCATTTTAAAGAATGCAGTGTGGTAATCAATACTTCTTTTTCCTGAGCTAAAGAAAAGCTGGGAGGAATGTCAGCCTTTCCACGGGTGATAGTTATTCTACTTGGGAACTGAAGGCCCAGTGAATTGCACTGGTTTGTGCTGGGGAACAGATGAGGAAGACAGTGCAATAGGAGGAATGACAGGACATGCTGTGCTGAGGGGAGGAAGGAAGATAGAAATTGATTTCCTTAAAGAAGTCAGGAGAAGTTAAAGAAATACAGAAAGGATGGTTAAATTCAGATGATTAAATTCAACTTTTGCATACAAGTTTGCAGTATCTGCATATCATTAACCTATTTTGTGTTCACAATTAGGCCACCTACAAAAGCCTATTTTATATTTAAACAAAGGGGAATAGTAAGTGAAGTTGCTGATGTCATCCTGTCTGATAGTCTTGTGCTTGAGTTCTGGGCACAAACCAACTGTAGGTTCAGTTCTGAAAAAATGAACTTATGTTCTAAGTGTGCAAAAAATGAGTACCGTGTGTAGACTCTTCTTTTTCTTAATATTTATCATAAGAGTTTGCTGCTGCTGTTGTTCTTTTTTAATGTAATTTTATTTTAATGAGAACTAGGTTCACTGTCAGACTGAACATGCGTATTTGCAAGGTCTTGTCTACAATAGCTTTACATCCTTGTATTTGTTAGTTGTATTTTTTAAAAAAAGCCAAAGCTCACCTCATTACCACTCACTGGCAGTAACCCACTTTCCCCTTTCTACTCAGTTAAAACTGTATTTGTTTGGAATGTTAGGTAAAATATTTTACTTTTTTTCTTCTCTTAAAGAGAGAAATATTCAAGTTTGCTTTTTGTTTCTTTTCAGCATTCAGCATGGCTTCTCCAGCTCTCCTCATGCGTGTGGTGGCCTCTGCATATTCTGTTGCAGAAAAAGCTGCAACAATTGTTAGAAATGTGATGTCTTCAGGAGATCTGGGCATAGTGGAGAAGGTATTACCTTTTACTTTGTTCCAGTTTAATTGCTTTTGTTAATCTTGAATTAGATACAGGTCAAAGTGGTATTTTTAAAAATCAGCACCTGTGGGAAGAAATACAGCCCTTACTTCTCTGATAGAAATATTCCTTCTTAAAGGATTAAAAGAGAACTAAGGAAGTGTCTTTTGATTAGTACTTCTAAACAATATTTGTACATTTAAAAGAAACACCATAATTTTGTCCTGATTTCCCTCACAAAACACAAGGTTTGCATAGCACCTTAAAATTCACAATAAGGTATATTTCCTGTTAATTTCTATACCTATGTTCTAACATCCTTAGTACAGCTTAAAATACTGTGCCCGTGATGAATTTTGGATTAGAATAAGTCAGTGTTTAATTTCCGAAAACAAAAAAGAACTTCAGATTTTATTGTAAATCACAGCTTTCAAAATAAATTCAGAGCTTCAAATTTATTTCTAAAAAGAAAACAGGTATTAAAATTCTTAATTTGCTGTAATTTAGTAAGTTGCACAGATGAGCCAGGATCTTTGTTTTGACTACAGTACTGGAATAAGTGGAATTAAGTTTTGAAGTTAATTCTAGCTTTCCAGATATGTAACAATATTGTGGTCTTCATTAAATATATATGTATTATTTTTAGTCTTTACATTGAAGGTACTGCAGGTATTTACATTATTCAAAAATGATCAAAAGTAACAGGTGATATTGGTTCTAAATAAGACTGGTTATACATACTTTTACATTTTTTGAGGAATGAATACTACAAACACACAATATTAGATCAAAAGCAATGACCAACAGAAGAGGTTCCTTTTGAGGGACTAGAGATCTTGAAATTCCTGCAAGCTTCTTGCCAAAGGTGGCTGCTGAAGGAAGAGGGAGAATGCAAGAGAACCTTTGCATGTGCCTCTGTTTTGCAGTCTGAAGAGATGCAGAACAGAAAGGAACAGAAGTGCTGCTTCTCATTATTCATCCTCTTTCTGCAGCCAGCAAACGCCAAGACCAATTCCAACTGGCCTTACTGAAAGCTTTAGAACATCTGGGAAGGCAATGTTCCACCTCTTCCCTCCACATAGTGACCTCCCATCCATTTATCTAGTTCAGGAACAGCTGAGTTTTTAGCCATCTCCTGATATCCAGAGTTTTCTTTCCCTCAGTGAACTCTAAGCTCTCCATTTATATTGCTTCTCTTTGTAGTACTTGTACTTTTTTTCCCCCCAGTTGGTAGGTAGACACTTTGTCCACCCATCCTTACATTATTGATTCCTGTTTCCAAGAACTGCTTATACTGTTTTATTGGGTTCATGTCCTGGAACAAAGGACATTCTCTGAAATAAACTTGACCTTTCTGAGTCTAAACTCAGGACCAATTTCAACCAAATTTACTAGAGGATGAGAGGGAAATTTCCAAGAAAAATATCAAGTTTCATAAAATTAGCAGTTGGCTAAGGGACAGACTAGTTTTGAATATGCAAAAATTAACCCATAACACAATTCTGAATGGAATATCCCATTCCTATGACTAATTTCTGTAGCTGGTTAAAACACTTTTCATGTTGTCAGCAAATAAGATGCAAACAGATAAAATTTTTGTTTGATTCAACTAAGATGCAAGTCTTAGATGAACTGTCTTTCTAAATTCCAGTGCTAACAGATTTATTTCTTACTGGGATTGTGTTTCTGGACCTAAAGGGTGAAAAAAGTGTTACTAAGTTACCCACCTTCACATGTAGCAGGTTATTAATATTTAAGAAATTACTGTAACCCATGTAGCAACATATGTTTGGCTACACAACATTGGGAAAGCTTGCAGTCATTTTTTTATGTCATCCTGGGGCACCAAATCCACTGTTCTAATGTCATACCAGTCTGTCTTAGCTCTGGGGCGCACAGCAAAACTCTGCTTCTTGCCATTTTTAGCCTGCCTCTCGCAAGGTCACTTATTAGGTTGAAGATTTACCAAATTTGACTTCTTTTTCACTACAAGGGAAATATTCAGAGTGCTGTATGGGCCACTGTGCTGGTGTATTCTTTTAGTACACAAACTCCTATCCACTCTTGGACAGGCTGGACCCAATGACTTGCAGACCAAAGCTGACCGACTGGTACAAATGAGCATTTGTGCTTCCCTGGCACGGAAGTTTCCCAAGGTGACAATCATAGGAGAAGAAGTAAGTACCTGCTTTATTTCATACTAACAGTTTATCTTGTTGGAGCTTACACTGGAATTTGCTTTGGCTGGGTTTAGGAAAACATCTGTTTTAATTAAAAGAAAAACCAACCCAAAAAGCAACAAACAAAAGGTATTTCCATCCCATTTCGCCTTTTAAATTCATTAGTTTTATCAAGCTGCTGTCAAATACACAGCTCTAAGACAAACTGAGGTGAGTCCAAAACATTTTTCTAATAATTCTGAGAATTCTTTTGTTAGGAACTGCCCACTGATGATGTAACTGAGGATTTAATTGAAGGTGGTCACTGTGAAGAAATACTGAAGAAACCTTGCCCTGCTCAGTACACAGGAATTACAGAGGAAGAGGTAATTGGTAATGCTATGCCTATGTCTTCATATTTTACAATATCTATACTACTTCCTGATTTTAGCTAAGAGTTTATAATGAAGAAAGGTTTTTTCAATGTTGTCAGTTTTTCTTTCTCGTTTGAAAACTGAAATGTAGTCATGAGAATCACACTTCCAGAGCTGGAAACGCTGCATGCTCCTATGTGCAGTAATGGGAAATGGAAATTGGCTTCTTACAATTTGTGATTCAAATAATTTGGCAGGAATCTAGTTTGGACATAAGAAAGTAATCTCATTTCCGTGTTCAGTTTAATCCTTCATACTTCTATTAAGAGATTTGCTGAAACATTCCAGTCAATTTTTAAGCCTTTTTTTTTGGTGTAAAATACTATTATAGGCTTCAGTCATATAATAATAAAAATTTTGGATCTCTTTATTTCCTTACTGTCATAAGGAAATAAAAGCACTAAAGTAAAATGTATACTTTGTGTGGTAATTTACATGATTTGTATTTGTTAATTTTTCTTATTTTTTTATCCTTAAAGCTTGTAATATGGGTTGATCCCTTGGATGGAACCAAGGAGTACACTGAAGGTTGGATTTTCTTTTAATTCTGTTGATTTAAAAAAAATAGCAATGTAATAAAGTAGCATATACATATAGATAGTTTTATCATAGAAGTTACCTACAATATTGTTTCATAAGGCTGATGTTTCTGTACTTTTTGAGTGCTTGGAATGTATTTATTCATTCCATTCAGTTCTAACCAGTACTGAATATTCCTGATGGACTACTAAGTGCTGACCAGTTTTTATCATTTCAGAGTGTGAAGAGCTGCCTTTGACTCCTGGCAGCTTGTCTTAAGTTTTTAGTCAAATTTACAATTTTGCCTCTCTTTGAATTGAAGGACTAAATCTCCCCTTCACACAGGAATATGCTCAATTATATTTACATCCTCCTCTTCAAACAACCCAAATACCACAGCTGTACTTGTAGCCCTTTCAAATGAAACAAACATCCTCCCACAAATCACGATTCTTCAGTCATGGGAAGAAACTGTTTTCAGCAAAGCCTAATTTCTATTCATAGAAACAGACAAGAAAAGAAAAGAAAAAAAGAAAAGAGAAAGAAAAAAGCTTCCAAGAAACGACATGTTGAAACCTCACTTTTGCTTCCTATTGCATCTTTTAGTTGATTAATGTGAAATATTTTAGGCAGATTTTTTTCCCCTTTTTGGGAGAAGAAATGTACAACTGTCAACAAATTGCTAGTTTTGAATAGCATTAAGCAACGCCCACCACAATTACGGAAGAATGTCATCATATACTGCTGTGTAGCTGTATCTTTAAACTTCCTTCTCATTATGTGTTAATTATAACATAGCTCTATTAAAAGAACTCTATCTGGGGCAGTTTTTAGCAGACCTCAAGGCTTAATGACTAAAAAATTATATCAACATCTGAAAATCCAGATTAATATTTGCATTTTTAAGATAGCACCCTGCATATTGATTTGCGGACTTTTACTGAAGATTTATGTTTTTATAAAGATCTTTCTCTTTTTCAAGCATAACGACATTCCTGTTTTCTCTGTCCAGGTCTCCTTGACCACGTAACGGTGCTTATTGGAATTGCCTATGGAGGCAAAGCAATAGCAGGAGTTATTAACCAGCCATATTACAACTATGAGGTATTAAATCATTGATTTATTTAAAAGCATTATGTGATTTCTAAATGTTACTCCTAAGCCATTTCAGTTAGTACACTTTCAACTGAAAAGTGGCACGTAGTGCAGTTAATGTTGTAATAAAAGGTATTGATTTTTTTTAATTAAACACATACAATTTTAAATGTTGATTTCCAGGAACTGAATGTCAGGAGCCCACTAACAGCCATACTGAATCTGAGGCTTGTGCAAAACACTAATACAAAATATATTACACATATACTGTGCAAATTACTACAGTCCATATAAAGTACCTACTGTAAAACAAGTACAGATCAGAGGTGTTGCAGTCTTTGCTAGAAATTCTTTAGTAAATCCATGCAGTGGGTGCATTTGCAATGCATGGTAACTGCCATAAATCTGCAGCCCTAAATAAACCAAGCACAAATTGTCACTGACAGCTGGGTTAGAGTGTATCATGCCCAGTTTCAGGTATAAGTCCAGGATGGCCAACCTACAGGCATTTACACATTTGAAGATTATTTCAGTCTTACTTCGGAGAGCTCATGATACAGCCTGATTAATTAAACTTACTGGAGTTTAAAGAAAAAGCCCTTGATCTGATGTAATGCTATCATGTTCTGTATGACACGTATCACAAAATATTTCAAATTACATGATATTTTCAATTACAGATTGTGCCTGAAGCACAGAAATACACAAATATTAACCTGCCAGTCACTGGAGGCAGGATGTAATGCAGCACCACAATGTCACAGATAAGAAAAGGGTCAAATGATGTCCCTGCCTTAGAGGGAAAGAGAGCCAATTTCTCACTCTGGGCTCTCGAGTAGTTCTAAGTGCCACTGTTGAAATGTACAGCCCAGTATTAATATTATACTCCCTGATATGCCAAGATGCATCTAGGCACCCCTTTCCATTTGTGCTTTAACTGCTGATCAGTGTGATTAACCATCACTTTGTACCCTTTTTGTAGGCAGGAGCTAATGCTGTGCTGGGCAGGACAATCTGGGGAGTGCTGGGCATGGGTGCCTTTGGCTTCCAGCTGACAGAAGCACCTGCTGGCAAACACATCGTCGTTACCACCCGCTCCCACAGCAGTGCCCTGGTGAATGAGTGCATCGCTGCCTTGAACCCAGACCATGTCATCAGAGTTGGAGGAGCAGGAAACAAGGTATGGAAACTCAAAAGCTTCTGTTTTAACTGGGAGGTGGCACCTTTGGAAAAAAAAAAGAAGACCTTTTAAAGAAATCATTTGCTTACTTGCATGAATATGCAGGAGAGACTTCCTCTACCTTCCCCAGCACAGCTTCTCTTCCTAGTGTTCAGTCTGCTGTGAGGTAGAGAGAATTTGGTATGGATGTATTTGTACCAGTGGCCATGCTGGACATGTCTTCCCCAGTAGTCTGTTTTTAGGGCTGAAAATAAGAAGTTGTAAGACCAGAATGACTAAATAGGAATTCAGTTTAATCTCAATTATTAGACATGTCCTCCTGTTTGTGCTAATTCAACTTTTGTTCCAACTATCCAGCAGCACATTTGAAAGGATAAAAATATAAGCACACATGATATTTCCTTTGTGAAATTTCTGTACATACAGGGAACACTCATTTGGTTTCAAAGCTTAGTTTTGTCATAGCTGTCAA
Organism: Melanocharis versteri; assembly: GCA_013397845.1. NCBI lineage: Eukaryota > Metazoa > Chordata > Aves > Passeriformes > Melanocharitidae > Melanocharis > Melanocharis versteri. Next base: position 95,434 of record VZTG01007823.1, on the reverse strand, counting down.
AAATACACCCTCTCATCTCTTTTCTCCAACATGTGCAAGGCCCAAAATGCACTAACACAACATGTAGGTAGTTTCCACTTTATTTTTTTAGTACTTGCACAAGAAGTGAATTCTTGTTTCTGAAACTAAGAGCAGATTTTCATCCTATAGACTATAGTATTTATAACAATCAAAAATATTGAATTGAGAATGGTAATATGGCATAGCTTCTAAACCTTAATACATTTCTTGTAATATCAATAAGGAAATGGCTGGTGTTCCTTTTCTGACTATAAGTACTTAAATAAACAGATTTAATCCCCACTTCCTGGTGTTATTTCTACCCATTTCTAAATGCCTAGATCCTTTGCAATGATTGCAACTCTATTCTTAACAGATCATTCAACTCATAGAAGGCAAAGCATCTGCTTATGTATTTGCCAGCCCTGGGTGCAAGAAATGGGATACCTGTGCACCTGAAGCTATCCTACATGCCGTGGGAGGTAAGTTCATAGCATTCAAAGTTCCAGGATAAGTGAAACTGCATCAATTTGAAGTTAGTTATACTTTTCATGGCAAGAAAAATGACAATACATGTGCATTTTTTAATAGTTATGATTCACTAAGAGCTTTGAGCCCTCTCAAATCAACAGTAATGGCCAAGGGACAAGGACATTGAGCTCTGAAAAGCATCATCTGATCTGTTTTGCCCTGGACTAATAGACTTAGTAACTGTCACATAATTAAAAAAGCCAAACCCCCAAATTTGGGGTATCTTCATTTTAATATTTTCAAAACAAATGCCCTTTTTTTTTCTGTTGGCTACCATCTCACAGTAAAATCTGCTGTCCTACTAACTGAGTATAGTAGTTTATTATTAGTAACATGTTATGTAATATGTGGACACTGAATTCTTTAAACCAACAAAAATAGGTCAAATCATGCAGTTGTTCTTTAGATGTACAAACTCCAAAATTGAGTCATTAATGTAATTCAGCAGAATTAGTGGTCTCTAGCCAACAGGAGGCACTTCACTTATCTAGGGGCTAAGGGGTTGAAAAGTTATGAAAAGACTCACTGCTGAGGATTTGAAGTAGTATTTTTTTTTTTAAATTCTTCTTCTCACATTAGTAGGTGTTTCACCACCATATGCTAAAATTATGGGGTTTGATTCCTAAATTCTGTCAAGCAAGGATAATAGGCTTCATAATGACACTACTGAACTCCTCTGCAGCCTGTAGTGTTCATAACTAGGATAGTTTTAAACAGGGCTAGCTCAAGCACAAAGCACCCCAACCAATCTGGGGCAGCACAGTGCTGTATTTAGCCTCTGGGTTAGGTAGGAATCTTTTGGTTAAATTAGCTTGAATAAAGATCTGTGTTGCTCTTGCTAAGTGATTTCTAAAATCTCATTTAAAACCAGCTGGGGTGTTTCTACATCATGTTAGAGTTTGTGGTATAGACTTACCCTGGTTTTTACTTGAACTGAGGATTTTTCTTTGCTGCTTGTCAATAGCCAATGTAAAAGCTACTCAGGAAGCCATTTAAGCAATCCACGAGAGAGAGATGTTTTCCTTTTTCTAAGACACAAAGAATTTAAGTATTGTTGAAAAAAAATATTAACCCACTAGCTATTTGATGTCAGTCAATATAAAACCTGTTGCACTTAAACTGGAAGCAAAGATACTTCACATCTGAAGACAGGCATGTGTACCACAAAGACTGCTTTTAGTTATTTCACTTGAACTAATAAACTGAAACTCCTTTTTGCTGGAATATTTTTTTTCTTTTTTTTTGCAGGCAAGATAACTGATATCCGTGGAAATTCATTTCAGTATAATAAGGAGGTGAAACACATGAATTCAGCTGGGGTCCTTGCCACTTTGAGAAATTATGACTATTATGCCAGTCGTATTCCAAATACTGTGAAAGAATCTCTTGTGCCTTAAAGCAGGGAAGTCTTCGCCTGGCCTGGAAGGCTGAGAAAATGAGCTTGGAGAAAAAGAAAGGAAGAGGATGACTGAGCTTGAAATTCTGTTTCATAGGATCTGAACTGAATTCTTTCAGTAAGGTGTTGAATAATTTTAAAATTATACAGAAACTCTAAGTATCTGTTGGATCAGATTGTTTTGCTGTGTTGAGCAGACAACATCAAATTAGTCATGTTTCTTCAGTAGTTGTTTTCTATATTCTTTGGGAGTTTTCCTTCCTCATGACTGTTTGTAATATACTGCTAATCATAACATTGCAGATCAAAAATCATCTTCATATTCTGGGCACAAAATCATATTAAGTCATGTACCTGATCTTGCTTAATGGTTTTTGTTGTCAATAAGGGTTATTGTGTTAAATACAAATGGACTAAGGATTTGCCTGGATGGATGAGCCCATTTGTTATAAAGCTGCCAGTTTTGATTCTTAGAAGAGCATCTGAATTTTTTTGGTCTGCACTGAGTTTTAGGATGGCCAAGACTGCTATTTGTTGGGTTCTCTGAGTTTTGCAGGAGGCTGGACACAATGCAGCTGGGCCTGGAAATCTCAAATAAGGGTTCATGGATCACTGGATTCATTGAAGATCAGTGAAGTGTTAATACAGCAGGTTTCAGGACAGCTCAGTTGGGAACCCAAGGAAGCATGACAAGGGCAGGAGTTCTTAGCACCTCTCTGATTATTTGAAATGCCTTTGTCAGGGTTTATGCCACTGCAGTCTTGGAGCACTTTGGGCATCCAGAGTCAAGGTCACTTTGGCATACTAGGGAATAACAGAAATGCCAGACCTTGAAATTTTCCATGTCCAAATTTTGAGACAAACCAGGTGCCTTTCCAACAGCCCCAAGAGTTGAGGAAGTTGACAGTACCACTTCCCCCTCCTGTGGAACACAGGCATGTTAGAGGAGGGGAGAGAACAGGGCCAAGATCACCTAAAATGAGCTTTGAAATTGGAGATCCTGTTTCAGTCAGCTTTCCCATAGGTGTGAGTGTTAGGAAAGCAGGATTCAACTGCCCAGTCCACTTGAACACAAAAGAGAACAAGTAGCAAATTACGTATGATTTACCTAAAATTGGCAACTTAGCAAAACTCTTTTGAAGTCTCTTCAGGCTGAATTTAGGATTTTGGAATTAGGCTCTTGAACCAGTGAGGCATCTGTGCCCCTTCTTTTCTCCAGAGGTTGTGACTCAAGTCCCTTACTCTCAAATGAAGGAGTCCTAGGGCCTCCTTTTCCCTAACAATGTGACACACACTGAGGCATGCCATGGAGAGATGCCAGTTTCAACAGACAACACAGAGATTTGCTTTTCTTTCTGTTCTCCATGTGGAGAAAAGAGTGACATATGTCAGGTTCTCAGGCAGGTGGTGTCAGGGAGGGTGCCTGAACACAGCTGTTTGCTTGCAAAAATACTGAATCCCAAAGCTCTTCCACATGATTTTTTTTCTTTACCCTCTGCTGGCACCATGAATGCCAAAGTAGCCTTCAAGTTCCACTGCACCCTTTCTCACTTCCTCTCTGCCCACAAAATTAGGTCTTCTAAATAACTACACTCTTCATCCACACAAACTATCTTTAACTGAGTGCTTCAAGGTACAATAAGTTGTCTTCCATACAGAAGAAAACTTCAAAATTCAGTTTTCCACAATGTGTTCAAGTTACTTCTTTCTCCTGTCATCACACAAGATATTCAACAACTCTACTTCACTTAGAGTCTTTAGATCTTTTCCTCACAGTAGAGTAACACCAATATGACTTCACTGGCTTAAAGCTGACCCTATTTCCAACAAGCAGGAACATCTTGCCACCAAAAGATATGAACAAGGCAACTCTTGCTGAAGCGCTCCTGTCTCTCCATGTGCACACGTGGAACAGAATCTAAGGAATCTCTTCCTTAGTGAGGTCATCTTAGCCTAACATTTACAGATAAATTAGCAAGATTAGCATTTACCTCATTCTATCATGACACTGGATTAGAGCTGCATATATAGGAACAATGTGTGCTTCTAATCCTTTGATCTAAAGCCTACCTTTCTTCTCTCCCCTCAATTGCATAACTGGTAAGAGCATGCAAGGCAGATCCAGCCTGCTTTAATTAGAACCTTCTTCATATTTTGGCCCATTATAAGTTTAGTCATTCCACATACTGAGTGTGACTGAAGTTTGAACCACATAGCAAGCACAGTGATTTCACTGCTTGTTGTACATATTTTTCACCTTTATCTTATACAGGATTCTTTGATATGCATGCTGTAGCATTACCATCAAAATCTACATGTGAATTTGCAAAACATGTTAAGACAAAATATAGAACAACTCAGACAACACAAAGCCTGACTTAATTGTTCTTTCCATGCAATCATTAAAATACAAAGTACAGAACCCTCTCTTAGTAATCTTCATCTATTGCCTCTATATCCTTATTTTCATCTGAATCTTGCAATAGGTTTGAAAATCTCTTCATCTTAAGCCTCTTTCTAATTCTGCTGTAATTTCTGTCTGCTCATTTAGTTACCTGGATGGTAGTAGAACACACACTGCATTTCAGCTTCTGCATGGTGTGTAAAGATACTTATGTATGGAAACACGTGGAAATACTTTCCATGCTTAGAGGAACTGTAAAACTACTAACACAGGAGAATAGTAAGGAAAGTTGAGATTAAATCCAGCAGCAGGAATCAAGCATAAAAACCAGCACATAATGTGCAGTCATGCTCTGGCTAGACCACTACCTCCACTGCATGAAAAGCACTGGTTCACCAATCAAGCATTTGATAATGTCTCTGTTAGCACATTAGGTGCTACAGTAACAGCTGTAAAATAGATTGGGGGAAAAAAAAAAATCACAGTGACACTGCATTGTCCTTGCAACAAAGTGAATTTGAGCCAGTCTCCTGTGGAAAACCGGTGACGCAGCATTTTTGTAATTCATTCCAAGACTCCAGAAGGTGGCCGGGCACTGGGACAGGCTCTCCAGTGAAGTGGTCACAGTGCCAAGCCTGCCAGAGTTCAAAAGCGTGCGGACCACGCTGTGCAGTGCCAGGATTTGGACTCAAAGATCCTTGCGGCTCCCTTCCCACTCGGGATATCCTAGGACTCATTTGACCGGCTGCAAGATCTGCACGTTTTTCAGGAGTTTAACAAGTAACATCCTACAAAGCCAGAGGAGTGCAAGCAGCGTACTCAAACGTGTCGGAGCGTGTTGCGCTGCTCGGTTTGTTTGGACCGTCACACATCGAAAAGGGGCTGGAGGCATCTCCACGGCTGCTGCCAGACATCCAGCTCAGGCCTTTGGCAGACAGCGCCCGCAAAGCCCTGGGGAAGGCTCAGCCGGAGGAGCCGTGAGGAGGGAAGCACGGGCACCCGGACTGCTGAGGGGCAGGGCGGCAGCGCTCACCCAGCAGCCGTCCCTCGGTTCCGGCGCTGGCGGCGGGAATGGCGGCGCTGAGCCTCACCGTGGACGCGGGCAGCCCCCCGCTCGGTAAGTGCGGGCCGGGCCTCGCCCCGATCCCGCTCCGCCGGGGGTCCGGCGGGGCTCTGTCCCTCCCTCGCTCCCTCCCTGCCTCGCTCCCTCCCGCCCGTGTTGCATCATGCGGCGCCGGCCGTGCCCGCGTGCGGGGCCGGGCGAGGCGGCACCGGGGCCCGTGCCCGTCCTTCCCACTCCTCCCGTCCTTCCCACTCCTCCCGTCCTTCCCATCCCTGCCGCCCTTCCCGGAGCCGTGTGCCCGCTGCAGGTGCCTCTGGGCAGCCGCTCGGGCCGCGGCGGAGCGGCCGGCGCTGGGCACAGCTCGGGCTGCAGGAACTCGGGCGCGGGTGCAGCCTCGGGTGACTTGGCACGTCGAGGCTGAATTTTCAGGGCAGCCCTAATTCACGTTGCTTGTTCGTGAGCTCTGCCGCTGTGCTGCTGTCTTTCATTTTCAGTTCTAATCTGATGCTAAAACTCCCCTCTGGGGAGCTGGCTCGAAGTTGCGCTGTGAGATCTTGCTTTCTCAGTTGCTCACTGCCCTTCGATGTTGTTTTGCCTCTAAAAATATGAGAACCTCCTTCATTGCACTTCCACCCATCTGGAAACAATCTTTTGTATGTGTTCCATGCAATTTCTCCGTTTTGTTATAGCTATTCAAAATACATTTTCTTCCTGTTCTTCATCGTAGTTTATTGATTTCTTTTTCTTGCTGTTATTCCCAAATGCATTTCAGAGTTGAATACAACTTGCATGACTGCTGATTCAAGGTATAAAAACGTACGAGTTTTAAATAAAATTTCTCCCGATACTTGTTTATACTGATTTGCCAGAAAAAAAATGATGCAATATAAATTATGATTAACATCAGGTTTAGAGGCTCTGGAGGCTTATTTTCTCTGACAGCTGGTGAGTGGCACTGGAGGTTTATTTCAGGAGGTTGCATGATTGTGTCAGAAATATTACGTGTTACAGATGAAACATTTATATCAAGAAGACAAGCACGCTCATCCTACTCAGCCCTACTTCATACTCTTCATCATGTCTGCTGTGCAGTGGCAAAAGTGTAGTAGTTTTTGATGTAATGAGTATTAATTACATAGCTTGGTGCACATAATACTTGTCATTTTCAAAGCATTTCCATGCATGTTATTAAAATACTTGCATGTCTTGCTAACGTATTGCGTAAGGGATGTCACCCTGAATTTCACAGATGGATAGCTGAGGGATGAGAAGAAGAACCTTGACTTACTCTTAATGCCGCAAGAAGGGTTTTCAGCTGAGCAGAGGTGAGAGCTAGGGAATTCCTAGCTCCAGTGGTTTGTATTTAGGCCAGTGTATTAATAGCTTATAGTATCTGCCTTGGTAGCTGGAGCGTCTTTCTAGGGACGATAAAGTGCACAGCACGCTATGGAGGCTGTAACAGGTTAGGTGCCTTTCCAGACCTAGAGTACAGTCCTTTGGCTGGTTTGCCCATGCAAAAGCTTGCTGCTTTTGTACGTGCTTCTGAGCAAAGTTAAAGAACACAAGCTCCTCTGCTTATGCTCAGCAGGCTGACTCTGGAGCAGAGCCAGTGCAGAAACACAGCCAAGTGAGCTTGGTGCTTTGTTTGAGCTGCTGTGTCGTGCTGTAGAGCGTCGAGATCAGAGCAGGTTTGCATCAAGCCTCTTTGAATGTGGGCAGAACTGTGTTCCAGTCAATGGTGTAGCCTAAAAACTTCAATAATTCTTTTCTTTCTGGAGACCCTTTTTTACTGTTACTGGTGAGCTACTTTGAAAACCCTGTGTAAGCTTCCTGTGCTTTTACATGGATAAAATTTCTTGGTTTTGAATGGCTAATCTCTTCATAAACTTTAAATCAGGTTAAAAATAGTCTCATCCTTGTTCAGAAAGTACTGGTATATTCAGTAATTGATCTCCTTTGATGCATGTTTCAGGGGTGGGAGGGAGTACATTAGTAATACTGTTCAATAATTAAGAGCTTTCTGATTGCATTCTCCTCATATACTGGGGGACAGGACTAATTTTTACCATACCCTTAGGAAGCAAAGTGTATTGCGGCTGACACTTGCTGAGCTCACTGCAGATCACTGTGTGCTGGACATTATCAATTTGAAGCTGTAAGGATTGCCAAAAAGAAGCCTCTTGCATATGAGACTGAACATTGATTTTTTTTGTATCCCTGGGCATTCTTGAAGGAGCCAGTTCAGTCACCTGGTCCTAGTGGATAAGAGATGTAACTGGTTGGTTGTAACTATGAAAGGTATCTCTCCTGGAAGGAAGTTCAGTGTCTTTTTCTCTTGTTTTTTCAAGGAGCTCTGCTGACAGTGGAGCATGTGAAGAATGATGTTGAAATTTCAGTGCAAGAAGGCAAAGAAACCATCCTCTGTGTGTCCGAGTAAGTGACTTTGCATCTCTCCTTCTACCTTTGGGTCAGCAGTTTTAAAAATCACATGGTTGTAACACTGACAGTAACCTTTTGAGGTAGGAGGAAGAGAAAAAAAATACAGTTTTATTCATCACTGCATTACTGATGTCTCTGTAGCACAGGCAAAACATTTACAATTATTCTGAACTAGATCTTTATGGAAAAAGCTCTTGTATTCTTATTCACATGTACCTATGTATAGTTATTTTGCTACACCAGTCACTTTAGGATTTTTTGTGGTGCCATAGGTTACCGACAGCAAGACCATTTTATATTGGACAGGTTTGGTATGTAAGATTCCTTGGATTTGTTCGTGTGGGGTGGACTGAAATTTGAATGTTTAGATGAAATTATTTTAGGCTCCCTCCTGTGTGTATAAGCAAAGGCATGATGCTATCTCAGGAAAGTACTAATTAACTGTGCTGTGCTACCCAGTGTATCCACCTGCACACTGTAGAAAGAATATTGGAAATTTTTGTAGATATCTATTGTCTGTTCTAAAAATACTCTGCCATTTGAAGGGATAATTTCAAGTTTGGGGCATGAAGATGGTTTTTACAATCTGAATGAGATCAAATGCCTGTCAGAAATGCAAGATTAGCACTGTTAGTTTTGGGAAGCTGCATTGTCATCTTTGATTGCATATCAGTTAAGATACCTGGATGTATCAAGACGAGATATCCTGCTGTCTGACATATCAGTGTAAACTCTGGCATTTAGTATCTACAGTAAGGAGCATATTTGTACACATAAGCATTGCAGTAGTAATTTGAAGTATATTAACACCATGATGAAGTTGGAATTACTGATTATAACTGTAGTTTTTGTACAGTGATTGTTTTTTAGAAGATCGGGGGGATTCTTTTGTTCACGTACTTGCTGGCAAACTCTCATTTTATGAGCTAATTCAGTAGAAGATGCTGTTAAAGCCACCAATGCATCATAAACTGGAATACCTGCTTGTCTGTAGAATGGCTATAGAAGCAACATATTTCATCTCGTATTGCAGAGTTACTGACTTGCTCCTCATAAATTAACACCAACTGAGCATTTCCATGTCTTCTAACCTTAGGTAAAGAGCTTGTCATTATGTACATATATTGCAGAAAATCAAAGCACGGGAACAGTCACAGTCTTCAGTCATGGTTGTTTTACTGGTTGCAAATACTGTTTTTTGTTTAAAATGTTAGACCTGAACTCAGGTAGGGGCTCTTACATAATCTGATATTTCATGTTGTCTTTTGCTGTGCCTGGTGATGGCACTGAATTTGTGGTTTTGAATTAAAGCAAGAGAAATGTGACACGTTGTATTGGGATTTAATTGGTACAGCTTTAATAATCTTCAGTGTCTGTTTTGCACATGTGGGATACGGCTTACATAACAGAAAATTAATTGGATATTTTTTAGTTGCAGGAGAAAGTTTTCCCTTTAAGTAGCCTTAGTCAGGTTTAGATTTTGTTTTACTTTGACAGTTTAGGCAGTGTATGGATGTATATATGAAAATATATGAATACGCTCCTGTGACACTTGGAAGTGATCTTGGAATATTTTAAATGTATATACTTGGCTTTGAAATAATACTTAATTTCATTAAATAATTTAATGTTACCATGCCTTCTTCCTACTGCATTGCAAAACTGCTCATTTTGGCTGTAATGGAATTTGTCAGAAATGTAAAGCAAACACTCTTCTTCTGCACTTTGGCCCCATGAGGATAATGTCTAGAATCATGGTCCCATCAGATGGAAATTTTTATGTGTTAGTGTCCTCTCATCCCTGGCATTGGCTTATGTTCAAGAAGTTATTCCAGACCTCAGTATTGCATTAATTTTCCCTTGCTTGGTTGTACAATCATTTTAAAAATTGATTCTCTACCTTAAAGTCTGTTAAAAGTATATCTGCAATGTGAGAAGCATCAGCTGAACTCGTATCTCAACTAATGCTTTTGGTAAATGGATTTCATGGCATCAGTTCTGCTGAAGCATCTTGTTTTGGCATGATATGAAAATCACTTGGGATGTTTCAGATTTTGATTTTTTTTTTCAGGAATCCATTAGTTCTAATGACTTCACTTGAACAGGAAAGAACATTTTATTTGTGATTCTTTTATGTTCTGTTTTGAAGTTCAGTTAGAATCTGGTGACGATATTTTCACCTAACTAGCTGAAACTTAGCTGTCAGCTGTCATCTACCTGAAAGGTTTATCGCTCATTTGAGATGAGGAATTTTATTTGAAAGGTTGTTTTTGAAGACTTAGCTTCAATACTTCACATAGTAATAGCTCCTAAGCAAACCACTCTGCTAAGTGCTGATGGCTTTATGAAGAGTTTTGGTGTACCTGTGTCTCGTCAGAAAACAAGCTGCAATACAGCTTCTGTGTTTTGTGTGGTGAGCACATGCACATTTCAGAGTAGTTATTCTTCCTAGGCAGATCAATCCAGCCATTCTGCAAAGCTTTTTACAAGTCAATTCAGTAATGATTTATTATGATTGGAAATAATTTCTCTTTCGGGTTTGCTGGGGTTTTTTGTCCCTTTCCCCATCTTGTCTTCTGCTTCTTGAATATTTGCCCTAGTGTTTGGTTGTGTGGCGTTTCATGTCATTCTCAAGAGCCACTCTTTGCCTGTACCATTGCATTGTCCCTGTTCATTCTTGCTTACTTATCCCTGGAGTTAGCAGGCACTGGCTGCAAAGACCTTTTTATAAATTTTCCAAAGAAGTCAATTAGTGCTGTTTGGGTGGAAGTATTTTGTTTTTCCTGAAGAAGATAACAACTTTTAAAGCACAAGTAAGGTTTTACTCAGGGTAACATTTTCCCTTTTCATACATGTATTCAGTTTTGCTTGAGTAATCAAGGGGTATTTGTTTTGGTATGAACTAGTGAAAACAATAAAGGTACATTTCACAGGCTTTTCAAGTGAAAATGTATTTGAAATGTTTTGTTTTTCTCGGTTTAAAAAAGCTTCCTTGAAATCTGATAGTGGGAAATTAGAATAGGATTTGTGTAATTTAAACACCCTACTCTGACTTCCGGTTTTAGTTATATTTTATGCACCTTCTATATATACTAGGTCCTAGATGCTTGGAAAGCAAGCAAAATTAAAAACAAGCAAACAAAAAAACCCCTCCCAGTGAACTATGTTCCTTAGGTTTTACTGCAGTTAACCTAACGAGACTGACTGGTCCGTTTGTACTAAAAATGGGACACATTCTAATTGTTAATATATCAAGAAGTCTTCTGTATAATTTTCAGACCTTTTGTTGATTTTTTCAAGGCTTGAGGGCTATCAAAATTATTTTAATTTTATGAAGGACGCAGTAGGTAAAAAAGGAAATAGAGAACAATGACAGAACAGAAGTGGAACCTTGGCTGGACAAGTTGGAGGGTAGCATTCAGTCCATTAAAGAACACTTAGAGGGACTCCTTTTATTGATGTCAATGCTTGTTTAGAAGCAATTGGAGCTCTGTTTTTGCAATCTACATCTACATGGGACTGTAGAGTAGAGATGAGTATTATCTGGAGAACTGATGCTTGTGATGCATCTTTCTTCCAATGCTCTTTAGTAAATATTAATTTATCTCAGATGAACTGGGAGCTAGATTTCTGACAGTATGCAGCTTTTTTTGATACTGTATATAATGTGGGAAAGGGACATGAAAACAAAGAAAGAAATACACTCTTTGGAGAGCCTTTCTTCTGCAGATCTACTGAGAACTTTCGTAAGTGGAATGGGGACAACGAATTCAAATTAGTCTGTTTTCTGGAGAAGACTGGATTAAAAAAACGAATACAGGCAGGCAAGTTTGTTCACTAGGGGCTGGTCTCTGTGAAGTGTGAATTGAGTAAAGTGAGTAACAAGTGGACAGTGTTTTTTCCCCTGATGCTAGCCCTTAAAAACATGAAGACCTCTCAATTCTTCTGTTAATTCACTGGGAATCCTCTTCAAAGTCATCCTTCTTTTGTGAAAAGAAAACAAATATTGATTAGGTCCTTATAATCTGGAAAATCTGTAACTCAGGTTATACTTACGAATTCTGTCAGATGTGAAATTTTAGCATTTGAAAGAATACTCAGAGTTTTATTTTCTAATTTTCAGCCTAAACAAAATTCTTTCACATTTAGAAGCTTATTATTCCATCTAGTGGTAGAAAAGCAAGGACTCATTTATTCTTTTACTAGGTTGTTGTTTTTTTCTTTTCCTCTGGTGATCTAGTACCTGTTGGTTCATACAGAAGCTATTTTATGTTTGCTTTGCACATGTTTCAACTATGTGTGTGCAATTAAAGTTGAACTGGGTGGAGGTAGTAATTTGCTCTACCTATGTCTTGCCTCTTTCTGTTTTCAGGCAGGTTTCATTTACCGATGTGAATTCAATAGCTCGGTACCTGGCTCGGGTTGCTGCCTCTGCTGGGTTGTATGGCTCGAATCTGTTGGAACACACAGAGGTGAGAAGGAATCACAGAATCATAAAATGGTTTGGGTTGGAAGGGACCTTAAAGACCATCTATTTCCAACCCCCTCCTGTGAGTTGGGACACTTTCCACTAGACCAGGTTGCTCAAAGCCCTATCCACCCTGGCCTTGAATCACGCTCTTCTCTCTTGTTTTTTTTTTGTTTGTTTGTTTGTTTTTTGTTTTGGTTTGGTTTTTTGTTTTGTTTTGGTTTGGTTTTTTTGGTTTTTTTTTCTTTTTTCTCTTTTGACCTGTTCGGAGTCTGGGGGGGCTTGTTTTGGGGTTGGGGTTTTTTTGACCTCATTTCTATTGCTCTGCATTTTACTGTTAGACTGAGGTTCCAGCTATGTGGGATGCTGAGGGTCTTGCTTTGCTAAGCTTCCTCCTGCATATAAAGAAGACTAAGAAGTCTGAGCTTTGGAAGGGTTGCCCTTTCCCACCCCTGCAATAGCAGCTCCTAAGCTGACAGCTCACTAATGAAAAATAATTCAGGCTGGAAGGTGATGCGTGGGATTTTCCCTGTTCACTTTCCTCGGCTCTGTTGCCACCAGTTGCTATCTTGTAACACTTCAGTGTAACACCAAGGAACACTTGTGTGGCATTGCAATCCTGAAGTAGTTTTTGCTGTGTGTGATAGACAAAACCCTGACCTCAATTTCTTCCTGGGTCCAGCTCAGAATAATCAATCATATTCTGAATTTTAAAATGAAAACTGACACTAGCAGACAAATTGAAATTAATTTCCTCTGAAACTTGGGGAGGTACTGAAGGACTTGATTCAGGTTTTTTCTACAAGTCTTCAGGTCTTTTCTACTTGAAGCCGGTGGTAATCACTCTTCAGCCCTCCTAGCTGGTCTCAAGGGAAGTGTTGTCTTAGTATTTTGCATGTGAGGCGTTAAAAAAGTTTTAAGTTATCTTGTAGCTATTTAAAATTTCAGTCCAAATCCCTTGTTTTTAAGTTAAGTCCAGAACCTCAACAAACACACTTTCAGGGCTGGTATTTCTGATACAATACTTCTTTTCACTTCTGTCTCTTTCAAAAATAATACTGTACTTGGAGAAGTACAGGAACAGCTGCATTCGTGGTGCACATATTTTGGCATGTAACTGCAAATGACTGAACTGAGTTCTGTGGTGGTTGTAATTACATCTGTGCCTGCCACGTTGGCTTGAATGTTGGAAGGATTCCCACTGCAGTTTGCAGAACACTTACACATGAAATAGGACCAGAGGAGTAGAAGAGATGCTTAGTCTCTTGCAGGGTTGAGGGATTCAGTTTATAGACAGGGTTACATTATTAACCAGCCTAATTCTTAACATTTTATTGTGTGTTTCTGTGCAAAGTTACAGGAAGAGACTTTTGCAGGAGAGGGGAGTAGAACTTGGTAGGGGGGAGGAGTTTGGTTTCTTCAAATCTAAAAGGAGATGAGGAAGAGAAGATAGGGACTGAGGGAAAAATGGTATACTAACCAGCAGCAGCACCAGGAAGAGGAAACAGGTCACAAATATGGTGTCTGAATAGTTGAAGGACAGCGATGATTATTATATACTGTTGTGATAAGTGAGTACCTAAGAACTGCTTATTATTTTACCGATGGGAATAATTTCAGTAAAGTTGGTGTTTTCAGCAGTTTGAATTCATGCTGAAGGAAGAAATTAAATTTCATCATTTAGTATAGTTCTGGGTGAATTGTTCAATATAATTTATTTTAAATATTCTTTCAAGATATATTATGATCTGATATATTAAATGCTGATGTTCCTGTTACTGTTTTCTGTTCAGCTGTTAGCTCGATTGTGTATTATTCAGTTATTTAACAAGCTTAATTCTCATTCCTTTAGTAACTTTAACTATCTTTTGTCCCTTCAAATAAGATTGACCATTGGCTGGAGTTCAGTGCTACAAAGTTATCCACTGCCAGCCAGTTCCCTTCAGCCATCCAAGAACTCAACCACTGTCTGTCTCTAAGGACCTACTTGGTGGGAAACTCTCTGAGTCTTGCAGACTTGTGTGTCTGGGCTGTACTAAAAGGTACTGGTATATGTTCTCTGTTTCATTGGCTTGTAATCAATATACAACAGGAATCCCCAATTTTTCTTTTTTGTGGATGCTTGTAGTGGCTCCTAGCTGTATGACAGACTGTGTACTGTCATGCACACTGCTGTCACCTGTGCATCGCTAGTGATGGCAACAGCATAGCTTAGGAAACCTTAGATCTTATTTTTAAATTGTTGTTACATATTGAAATTGATGAGATGTAATATCTAGGTGGAATTTTTTCTAACTTATTTTGTATTAATAATTGTAAGAACATCTTTTATTACCTGTTGCCTCAATAAGAAAATGTGCAATGTAAAATTTTACGCATAGACCTTTCCATGACATTATCTTAGCAGAGGAAATTTCTTCTGTATTTACTTTGAATTATTAAAAGAGGTAGATGTTACTCTGCAAAATACCCTTTAGAGGTTAAAGAAGCTTTGATGATCTGTTTTTATGGATTTGGTTTTTATTTTATCTTTATGTCTAAAGGTGATAGATGACAATCTACCATTCGGCATAACCAAATTCCAATTGAAAGTAAAATGCATAATTAAGATTAAAAACTAGCAGCTTTTGGTATTTTTTCAAATTTGCTGCTCTTAAGAGAAATCCAAAGGGACTGTCTTTTTTTTTTTCCTCCTTTTCCCCATCAGAGTCCTTCTAGTGAAGTTGTGTTCCTTGGAAATTAGATTGTGGGAATACAGCCCCTCAGAAATTAAGGGTGGTATTGGCACGTGTTTCGCGTATGATAAAGCTTAGAAAACTTCAAATGTAAACACAATAAAAGGATATCCTATATTTCTGTCTTGAAATGAAGTTGCTACTAATTTTGAGGTGAATGATACAAAGAAAAATGTGTGTTGACTGTTTCCCCTCACCTTCTGCCTTGATGAATCCGAGAAGGAATGCAGTATGTTTTGGGTTTGAAGGGAATTTGTTTATTTAATTTGCTTTTGAATGTCTTGTGTCCCCT
Source organism: Melanocharis versteri (assembly GCA_013397845.1). Classification (NCBI taxonomy): domain Eukaryota; kingdom Metazoa; phylum Chordata; class Aves; order Passeriformes; family Melanocharitidae; genus Melanocharis; species Melanocharis versteri. The sequence goes on along the minus strand of VZTG01007823.1, from coordinate 80,106 downwards.
TGACTAAATCTCTTCAGAAGGGAGGGTAAGTAGATTTTTAAAATCATAGTCTTTTTTTAATCTTAAAAAGCTGCTGTTGATAAAAATAATTTTACTTTTATGATTTAATGGTTTGAAAACTTCTTTGTTTTCTTACAGATAATAGCACGTGGCAAGAGCAATTAGAACAGAACAAAGCTCCTGTGCACGCAAAGCGATGGTACAGCTTCCTTGAGGTACAACGTGCTTTCCAGTCAGTAGGAGCCAAGTGGGCTGCTGGTACACCAAAGGTTAAAATGGTAAGATTTACTCAGATCCTCTGGAGAGAGTAGCTTTATTTCTGTGAATACACTGCAAGAATTTTGTTTTTCTTTTTTAAGTTAGAGAATTAAAAATTAAAAGTAAGCAGTTGTACGGTGAATTAAACTTTTGTAAACTCTTGTTTACAGCTAAAGCCGTCGCTTTCAAATTTAGAAAGGCATGAGTTGTCTAGTCCAGTGCTTAAGTGGACATAGGGGCACCTCTTCTTTTAATCAGCACTGCTCTTTAGATATATTGTTAGCTTTTTCTAAAGACAGTTTGAGACCTGCAAAGATTGCACTCTTCAGTTGACTGAATTTGTTAATCGCATTCAGGTTAAGAACACTAAGATACAAAACCTTAACTAGCAGTTGTTTTCTTCTATGGAATAAATTAGACAACTTGGTGAGGCTTTTCAGTCCTGGACCAGATTTGCAAACAAAATAGCATAAAACTCTAGAATTAATCTTGTTTTGGAGTGCCTTGAGTAATGTGAAAGTTGTGAAGAGTTGAATTTGGGGTCCAATATGGCAGCTTATAGGTTTTGAAAGGAGATTTTGATACAGAAGTTATTATCTGGAGTTTTATATCTGATTTTACAGCTAATACAATCTGTAATTATGTCTCTTTTTAAGGCAACAGAAAAAGAAAAGAAAGCAGATGTTGGGAAGTTTGTTGAACTTCCTGGTGCAGAGATGGGAAAGGTCATTGTAAGGTTTCCTCCTGAAGCAAGTGGGTAAGAAACATGAATACTCTGGGAAGGTTCTATTTGTGTTTTGTCTTACAAAAGAAAAAAGTTCTTTGGTGAGGATGTTAATCAGCTTATTGGACAAGGCTGTTAAGCCAAATGAGTGTTTAAAGCTTTGTCTCCACTAGACCTGTTGGTTCACTTCTCCTCTGTGCTTCACTACACTGTTGCCTGAACTCGGAATAGGGAGGCTGGTTGTGAGGTGATGTGGTGCTGCTCAGCAGTGGGATGAGGAGAAGCAGAAGGATGGCATTTGCATGCATAATGGATGTGTGTGCCCTGCCAGGAGCTATGGTGTGGACATGCAGTCCTTGTGAATTGGGTCGAGGGACTCGGTGCTTCCCAAGGAAGCTTGGATTTGAGAAAGGAAAGATGTATGGGATAGCCTTCCTTGGGGGAAGCTTGACACCAGATGGATAATGGAGGCCCAGGAATGTATGGAATACCAAAGCACAAACTCCTTAAAGACTGCGCAGAGGAGATGTCATGAACCAATATAATAAATTCAATTTTCAGCCAGCTTTTAATTTTCTCTTTCTTTTTGGAATTGCCTGATGACCTATAAAATTTCCTTGATTGCATTTGTTCATTAAAGTGGCTGTTCAGCATCACATGATTTCTGTAGTTGTGTTTCTTACTCTATTAGTCCGGTATAAACTGTTACTCAAATATTGTAAATTATGTATTATGTACATGTATATATATAAAATATATTATTCTCAATTTACTTAAGTAGCTCTAAGTGTCTTAATCCTGGTGTTTTAAAACACTGTTCTTCAGGGACACGTTACTCTTTTTTTGTAAGAGATTTTAGTTTTGTGGATTTGGGGATTTGTATTCAGTTTAAAATGTCAGTAGCTTTGTAGCTTATGTTAAAAAATACACAGCAACCACCAAATTCCACTCTCGTGAATGTGGTAGGTTGGGATTATCTGGTAGCTGCTACTGGGTATCATCAACAGTTGGTTTAATTTAGTCTGTAAAAATGGAGATAATTGCAGTCCAATCTTTATATCCATAGCAACACTCTAATTTACAGATTTAGGTATTTTTAACAGTTAACTACTAAATTTGTGGTAGAAGAAACATAATCTATTTTCATAAATGTATAGTATTTCAACAAATATCCTAGTTTGGTTTGTTTGTTACACTTAGGTAATGCTTTCCATTCTTTCTCCTTCCCTCACAGATAAAGCAGTCTAGCTGAAGTAGTTCTGGTGTATATAGTTATTTTTTTATTTCCTTTTTAGATACCTGCATATTGGTCATGCCAAAGCTGCCCTGCTAAATCAGCACTACCAAGTTAACTTTAAAGGAAAACTTATTATGAGATTTGATGACACAAATCCAGAAAAAGAGAAAGAAGACTTTGAAAAGGTATGACAAGATAGCAGAGTGATTATAGGCTGTGTATGAATGATAAGTGCATGGCTCTCTTTTCTTTCATGCTTATTCTTATGGCTTATCCTTCCTGGACAGTGAAGCATTAAAAACACCACATGTGACATGAAGAGGATAAAGATGTAAGAAAACTACCTTTCCTGAATATTGCAGTGTGCATTTTCACACTTTGCAGGTTATTCTCGAAGACGTAGCCATGCTGCACATCAAACCAGATCAATTTACATATACCTCAGATCACTTTGAAACAATAATGAAATATGCTGAGAAGCTTATTCAAGAAGGGAAGGCATATGTGGATGATACTCCTGCAGAGCAAATGAAAGCAGAGCGTGAGCAAAGAGTGGAATCTAAACACAGAAATAACTGTAAGATATTTTAAGCTTCAGTCTTGCTTTCTTACCTCTTTGATTTGGCATCAAAATTTGATTTTTATTAACAAGTATGAATGAGTTTACTAAATTGCTTCTCTCCAAGGTCCTTATAGGGGCTTGGAAGTGTTTAGTGCTTTGTTCTACAAGGCTGGATGGATTAAGTATACATTTAGACCAGTGCAGTAAATTTGTGCGTGTGTGAATTCATCACCATTCATTACCAGGTAGAGAATTCAAAATGTAAAATGTGTGAAAATGAATTCCAGTGTCCAAAAAGGGGGGTGACACTGATTTTTGTTACTGCAGTTATAAAATTTGGTTCTGTATCAGCTTCATAATATCTTAGAGAATGGTTTATTTTTGTTGTTCTTAGGTGTTAATAAGAATCTACAAATGTGGGAAGAAATGAAAAAGGGAACAGAATACGGACAAACTTGTTGTCTACGAGCAAAAATAGATATGAGTAGTAATAACGGATGTATGAGGGATCCAACTCTTTATCGTTGTAAAAACCAGCCTCACCCTCGGACTGGAAGTACCTACAAGTATGTCCACTTTCTCCTTGTGTGGCCTTGTAGCTTTTGCTCTTTTCAGGGCATTTACCATTCCTTAACTTCTTTTGATACTTGGAACCTGCTAGCGTTTTTCAACCAGAATATGTGATGTGTCTCTTGACTTTCTGAAGCTTGTGCAAATGACTTTTAAAACCTGTGAGTTGGCCATCATGGTCAGCAGTGGATATTATTTCAGTTTTGGTCCCTAAATGTGTTTGAAAAAAGCATCAGCAGTGTTGGATTGTTTTTTTAGGCTTGAATATTAAGGCTGTGATCAGTTAATTTCTTGAAGGCTTTCTTTGTCTTAAAAATGTATTGCCCTCTGGGTGTTTTTGTGGACAATTTGTTGTGTATGTGTTATTTTAGTCTTGATCTGAAAGTTTCCAGGATCGTAGGTTATATGTATTTGTAATACATGAATATAAACTGTGCTGAATTTAAATGTTTACGTGGGAGGAAAGTGTTTTGTTCTGCCCTGCTAATTAAAGATCTTTTTTGTCAGGGTTTATCCCACGTACGACTTTGCCTGCCCCATTGTTGATAGTATTGAAGGTGTCACTCATGCACTGAGAACAACTGAATACCATGACAGAGATGAACAATTCTACTGGATTATTGAGGCTCTGGGCATAAGGAAACCGTATATATGGGAGTATAGCAGGCTAAACCTCAACAACACTGTGCTCTCCAAGAGAAAGCTCACGTGGTTTGTCAACGAAGGCCTTGTGGATGGATGGTATGTTCCATGGCTATAGATCAGCACTGTTCCCTAAAATCCTTGTGACTGGCACACTCATTTTCAGTTTTGGACAGCATGAATGAATATTTAAACAATATCTAAGAATACAGATTAATTACAGTGGCTTCTGCATGTACAATATATCTGTTGCCTACTCTACAGTAGCTGTGTACATACATATTCATGTCTTGTAATAAACCCAAGGCAGCTTATTTTTGGACTCTGGCTCTTGCCGTGGGTGGCACTTACACATTTTCCACTCTTGAGTCATTGGATGTTGTCACTGGAGTCATTCCTAAGCAATGCCAGAAGAGGGCCTGGATTGAAGTACTTCTGGTCCTGTCCATCTAGCCAAATCCACCAACTTCCTCCCACTTGCCCTCCCGTCCTTCGTTCTGTTAAGCTTTCTGGGTTAATTTGATTTCTGCCGACAGTGTTTGGTGGACTAGTTGCCTAGTTGTCAGTTGAGTTGGAAGCTTAGATTCCTAGTTTATGTGTAGAGCCACTTTGCTAGAGCCAAATTTGTCCTCTCCTCCCCCTGCCTGTTTTTTTTCCCTAGAGGTGTAGCTGGTCTTATGATGACCTTTCCTTCCCTAAGCCTCCCTGTTAGGTCCTCAGCAAGGTTTAATTCATGTTCCCACCAATTCAAATGTTACATTGCAGATTAGGCCTTTTTATTTCTTCCATGCGAGAAAAAAACCCATAGAATTCTGTTGCTTATATCAAGAGGTAGCATTGTCACTTCTTTCAAGTAACATTTTCTGGGTGCCATTGGAAGGGAAATAATGGATAGAGACATGACTTTTGGCTTGCCAGTTTTTGGGAGACCTAAGATTACACACATAAAGGAAAAGGGCCGCTTCACTGAGAGGTGGCTTCCCTTCCTGAGGTGAAGGAGGAAACCTTCACTACACATTTTATATGAATAAGAGCTCAGACTTTTCAGTTAGGTGTTCTCACCTAGCTGTGAGTTCACTAAGTAAAATACTCTGAAGCTGTGCCTTTTGCGTGTGGCAGTATTAGTAAAGTTCTTGATCAGTGTAGAATTTAGAGAATTTAGCATGTGACACTAATGGAATGCCTTTTTCCACTAGGGATGACCCAAGATTTCCCACTGTGCGTGGCGTCCTGAGAAGAGGCATGACAGTTGAAGGGCTAAAACAGTTTATTGCTGCTCAGGTGGGTGTTTTCTTCTGATTCTTTCAATCTCCCTTGATAAGGTCAAGTTTTTGTGAAGCTTCAGTTAATGTACTTGTCACTGGGAGGTTTCTTTTGAAGCTTTGCTACTTTTGACGTGTGTTCCTTCAACAATGTTAGCACCTGTGAGTAGGTCTTGGTAAAATGGGCTTGCAGGTTTCTTACTTGAAAAGGGTTTATTTCGCAAGCTCAAAAACTGTTTTGGATGAAAGCAAACCACAGAGGCTTTTCAGTTTAAAGAACTTTGTTTTAAATTAGTCTAAGAGCTAGAATATCTATGTTAATATGATGTTGGTATGGTTTTTTTTTCCAGGGCTCCTCTCGATCTGTCGTGAATATGGAGTGGGATAAAATCTGGTCTTTTAACAAAAAGGTATGTGCTTACTCAGATTTGATGCTACTCCTGATATCCTCTTTCTAGGATATGTAGAGAATCCAGCGTTCATTGGAGTGCTTATCACAACAAGTAGCAGTTGCAGTATGCTGCATCATTTGGCACACCCTCAGGAAAATGGAATGTTCCCCCCTCCCAACCTGAAGAAGCACTAATCCTATTGATTCTCCTATACCAGTACTTACTTGCCTTACTTAGTAGTACGGGAAAAGATAATGGTATTTGCTGTAAATCTGATCTGAAAACTGCATTTCATTTTTCTGCTTTCAAGCTGCGAGCTATCTGTAAGAAGGTATTACTTAATGCTTTTTACCTTAGCATATAGCTTACAGTGCTGTAAGCATACATAGCATAAGCTATCATTTTGCAGCTTCATAGCACAGTCACACTTGCTTGTATAACAGGAGCTCTACAAACCCACTGAAAATGCATTATTCCTAGTTTTCAAAGGCTGCCCACCTCTGGTTTGGCTGATTTGTCAACATAAACACAAATCTTCCCCGATTCGGTTCACGTTGGCCGCGTTTCCTTTCTGTGGCAAAAGGACGAACGCGCTGCGTTCTCCGCCTGGGGAGATCAAGCCAGCACTGCTGGAGTTTCTGACTGGATGGCAAATCAGGAATATTGCATCTTGACATGATGAGTTGCTTTTTGGCAGCAGATGCTTGGACACTATAATAAGGCGATTTGTTTTCATGAGGATTGCATATTTTGTGTGATTGTGGAAACACCTGTTATTTTGCATTGGGATTCCTGCTTGGTTTTGCTTAGATAGTGCCCAGATCTGTTCATTTCAATAGTTTTTGCTTGTCTGGCATGCGTATTGTATTTCTTCATGTATTTTGCATTTGATTTGCTACATACACGTAGGTTTATGAATTGGTTCTTTCTGTTGCTGCATAAACATATTTATGACTAAACTGGTTTGAGGGCAAGAATCCACCATGGGCTGTCAAGGCTCATTTTTTTTAAATTGACTTTTAAACTGAGTTTATTAGACCTCTGACTCAGCTCCTTGTATAGCACCATAGTTATTAGCCAATTTTATTTACATCTGTCTGTGCAGATTGTAAACTATCTGCAATATGAGCTAAAACAATTGACTGCTTACAGGTAGTTCTGAGCTCATCAGTGTGAGAACTCATATTTTATATTTTATCTGTGATCCTGTAATTTTTAGCACCTGTCACCTGAGGAGGGATTGTGAGATTTAATGAATAAAATAAAGAGCCAGGTAATAACACTATAAAATCTAGTCATTTAATTATCAAAATTATGATATTAAATCGTATAATACTCCTACATTTTGAGATACGTACACAAGTCCTTCTTCAAAGTGTATGTCTAACATTTAGGAGTCTGACTTCAGTGACTACTACCTTATAAAAGTGTGTCTTCTTAAAAGTATATCATCATATCACTTAATTAGCTACTGTCAAGTAATTAGAAGCTAAATACTTTTCTCCAAAATACGGAAAAATATATAGCTGTGTAGCTTTTCCCTTGAGCAGGAATAAACCAAGGAGAGCAAAAATCACTTTATATTTATAAAAGCAGGTGTTTTCCTTTGTGTTAGTTTCCAGTTAAACTGGTAGATCACTGATATTCCTTTTGCCCTTAGATGACTGCTTTACTTGAATTATGTATTTAAGTGCCTCTGAACAGTTTCATAAACCAGTATTTAAGGTATGAAAAATGCTGTGAAAAACTACAGCAGCTAAGTTTAATAATGGGCAATAAAAAGACAGGAACACATCCTAGTGGTACCTTTTTCTTGCCAAACTCATGTTGTAGAAATCCTAATGAAGTCAATATTATGGTGTTGCCTTATTATAGTATCTAATGTGTCTGTAGTAAAATTGCAGACTTAATTGGTGCCTCCTCTATAGCCAGTTCTGTCACTGATTTTGCTGGAGTACTGGCCTGGAAAAATGAGTGTGGGATCAGGTCTTGTGCTGCTGGGAAAAAAAACAAACTCCACTTAAAAAAATACTGCTTTAAAAATAGGTAACTAGAGAAAAAGTGGTTCAGACATAATAGCCTATGTGCACAGTAAAACTCTATCAGAGTACATTTTTGTGTCTTCCCTATGAGGCATTGGGTCATAATTTTGATTCCTTCTGCTGTCAGTAGTACCCAATCCAGTTTTTACTCAGAGTATTTTAGTAAAGATTGGAAATTTTGAAGCATTACCACTGTTTCCTCACTATTCTGTAGCTTTGGATGGAAGTGACATTAAAGAAAACTTAAAAAAAATGCAGTAACATAAAGAATACCAGTCAATATTCCTTTTTTTTTTTGTGGTTATTGTTTTGTACAGCATCTTACTTCTCTGTCAGTGGCATATATTCATGATCCACCTCATCTGTTTTCTGTAGGTTATAGACCCAGTAGCACCTCGGTACACTGCTTTACTGAAAGACGCAGTGGTCCCAGTAAATATTCCAGAAGCTCAAGAGGAGATGAAAGAAGTGGCTAAACATCCAAAGGTTCTTTCTTTACTCTTAATATTCTTGTACTACAGCTCAGTGAGGTTGGGAAGTACCTTGGCTTGAAAGAGTCAGGAAGGAGAGTCCTGCTTTTGGCTTGCTCAGATAGCTTGAGATCTATCCAAGGGGTACCTTTTTTTGCCTCAGAATTGTCAAAAACTGTGTAGCTACTAAATATGTTTGTTCTTTTAAGAGGGAAGTGTTTTTGTAAATTTATAGAGTGCATATGAAATGTGCCCTAAAAGGCCTCTCTGGGAGTTTTCAGAAGAGGTGGGGCATTTACAAGCCTGAAGTGCTGCTCAGGCTGGTTTTTTTATTGTTTGATCCTAACTTTCACAGAGAAGTTAAATATTAAATTTTATTCAAGCTTTATGGCTATAATACAGTAGACACTCTTTATCCATTAACAGTGAGGTGTTTTTTAAGTGGTTTATAAAATTAGGTTTATGTGGAGACGTAATATATTAACCTGTTGATTCTGTCAGTCTCTGGATTTTTTAATATGACTTTTAAATTTGTATAGCAAATAGTTCTTATCAAAAGCTAAGAACTTGCTGATTTGATACTTTTAGTATCCAGTAAACAGAGTAATATCCCTTAAAATGGGAATGTGTTACTGATACAACTCTTTCTTGGTGCTACAATTAACAAAGATGGTTTCCTTTGAGTCTAATGTCTAAAATTGTGCTTAAACTTCACTGAAAGCATCCTGTAATTATATACCCTTGCACTGAGAAATGAGTGAATATTGCTGAGGCTTTGCTTCATATCTTTGTTTTAATTTTGTTGCTCTGGATGTTCCTGTAGCCATTTTTTGTAACTGAGAGGTGGACATTGGGTTTCCCCTCTTTTTGAGCAGATGCAAGTGAGAGTTGGGACTCTTCAAGGCTCAAGAAGTCTGAAGTTTGGTCAGATACAAGCCAGCATATTAAAACATTGATAGTACCAATAAATGCTGCATCTAATATATCATGAAATAAATACTGACCAGAAGAAACAAATTGCAAACTCCTGGCCAGCTGAAAAAGTCCGAACTCACAGCTGTCAGCCTTTTTTAGAAAATAAAAGTTTATCTCAATTGTTGAGATACTTTAAAGCTGAGTATTTTATAAGTGATGTAGTTCTGGTTTCTGTCTTTACAAATCTGTGCATCTGGAAGAAGCTGCATGTATATTTCCATAATAACTTTATAAAAAAGCAAAAATGAGAGTTTTGAAAATCTGAGTTTTGAAGGGAATTTGCACAGCAAAATGGAAACTTGAGAAAAACTTTGGGTTTACCTGTGAGATCTTAAAGATATATGGACCTTAAGGAAATGGAATGTGCTATCAGTGGATTTTTTGAGTGTACTGTCAGGGGAATGCATGCAACACCCGTGAACAAGAAAGTGGAGAGAGTTGTGGAAGAATACTGTAGCTTTGCAGTACTGTTATTGTCCATCTTCTGTCTTCATCTGTTGTCTTTGGCATGTAAACCATTATTCACAGAATGCTGACGTTGGGGTGAAGCCTGTGTGGTACAGCTCCAGAGTCCTCATCGAGGGCGCAGATGCAGAGACCCTGGCGGAGGGAGAGGTGGTTACATTCATAAATTGGGGCAATATCATCATCACCAAATTAAACAGGTAACCTGTTTAGTGGCAGATGAAATTAAATGTTGCTTTTCAGCTTTTTGCTGCTTTTTCTTTTCACAGGAAGCTTGTAGCTGTAAAGAATTAATGGTTGGCCATATATGTCCATTCTATGGCTCTGTATTTATAAATCCACTTTGAAATATGCCATGAAACTGCATTTTAGCATAGAGTGTATTTTACTGTAGAATAAGGTTTGAAGTCATCAATCAGTCCTGATACTGCGTGTCCCTCTCATCCAATGCTCTCCATGATTCTATGGTAATATTGCCACTGTGAAACAGCTTTTTCAGACAGAAAAAAATCACCTGGAATTTTAACAACTTTCACCCCATAACAAATACTGCTTTTGCGTGCTGAGAAAACTGAACCTGTCGAAGTTTCAGTTGCTCAACTATTGAGGTGGGGAAGGAGACCATTAATGTCATCATAGTATCTTTGAAATGGTTGTGTTGAGACAGTGGCAGAATGGGGTGAGCTCTAATAGTGAACATAAATATGTAAAGATTTTTTTCCCATGCTTTTTACTCTATACTGATATTTAAGAAAACAAAATTACAGGAGAACTTCAACAGGAGTGAATACATTCTTTCATTTTCTATGATTCACACTTCAAAAATGAACTCTGAACACTTGTTTTTGTAGTATTGAATCAGAACTGATCATTTAGTCTGTGCTATTATCATTTCTGTTTTGCTGTAGAAATTCAAGTGGAAAAATTGTGTCCATCAATGCCAAGTTGAATTTAGATAATAAGGACTTCAAAAAAACTACTAAGATCACTTGGTTGGCAGAAACTCCACGTGCACCCCTCATCCCAACTGTCTGTGTTAATTATGAGCATCTGATCACTAAGCCAGTTCTAGGTAAAGATGAAGACTTCAAGCAATATATCAACCGAAACAGCAAGGTGAGTTATCTTTCTGTCCCCTTTAATTCCATAAAACTTAGAGTTGTTTGGGTTTTTTGTTTGTTTGTTTTAACATTCACTGTTTCTAGTTGCTCTTTTTAAAATTTAATTGTTTTTTTGTCAAACAGATAAATTGTGCTGGTGTATCTAATTTCCGTATTTCCATGTAACCTGTCATAATCTCGAAATTAAAATATGACTCTTGCTTATTCTTAGGTTTTACCTGGCTTTTACATATCTGAGACCAATAGTTCAAGTTTTTGTCTTTATACATTCTTACGATATGGCATCTTCTTGCTAGTGCTTGTTCTGCTGCTGCTGGGTTTAAATAACATTTTGACACTTTGAAAAGGAGAAAATCACTATCTTTCTACAACTCTACTGTATTTCTTACTGTTCCTTTGCTCTGTTAGACATGGACTGATTTCTTTTAAAACAGCAAGAAGAACTGATGCTGGGTGATCCGTGCCTTAAGGAGTTAAAAAAAGGAGACATCATACAACTACAGAGGAGAGGATTCTTCATTTGTGATCAGCCCTATGAGCCAGTGAGGTGAGCTGCCTGAGAATGGCCTGAACAGACTTCACAGAGTTTGCTGTAGCTTGCAGTGTTTTAGCATTTTCACACGCACACACATTGGCACAAGCAATGTTGTCTGCAAATATTTTCCCCTTTACCACAACCTTTCTGTGGAATATTTCTGTGGACTGGCATGGCTTTTATTTTGTATGTTCCTGCCTCTTCAAACTGTCTTTAGCCAAGTACATGGTACTTGTGGTGCACCCCAGCTAACCTGGGCTTGGTAAAGAGGTCATGGTTTCGTTGTGACTTGAAGTGTAGAAATTAAGGAGCAGTGCTACAGAATAAAACAAGCATTTTTCCAATCAGTGTGTGCACGTACTGCTTAATTGCAACACTTCTTTAGTAAGCTATCAAAACATCTACATTCAATCATAACATAAACATATAAATGTTTTATAAAAAGGAAAACTTGCATGTAAGAGGAATCTGTGCAGATCCCCAGTTATGTAAATTTGGGTAACCACAGCTGTGTACAAAGATGAATTTGCAGTTGTGTGAGAGCATCTTTTAGAAAGTAGCTCGTTCGTTTCAATAAATGTTTGATATTTATCTTGTATTTCCTTTATTCTTCTGTTTTCTATAAATCTTGTCATAGTCCTTACAGCTGTAAAGACGCCCCATGCATTTTGATTTACATCCCTGATGGACATACTAAGGAAATGCCAACATCTGGGTCAAAAGAGAAGACCAAAGCTGAAACTGCAAAGAAAGAGGTAAACTGGTGGTTCAGAAAAATACCATAAAATGGACTACTTTACGTCTATTGCTGTACAAGATTATCATGCTGAATACTTGGCTCTTTTTTTTTCTCTTCTTTTTTTTTAAGGCTAGTTCAGCTGCCAAAGGCAAATCTGCTCCACTTGTTGGTCATGCCTCTACTCCAGCCTGTTCTGTATCTGAAGGTCACCTGATCATCTACAACAAGGTGGCTGCACAGGGTGATGTAGTTCGTGACTTGAAGGCTAAGAAGGCAGCAAAGGAAGATATTGATAAAGCTGTGAAACAACTGCTGGCCTTGAAAGCAGAATACAAAGAGAAGACAGGCCAGGAGTATAAACCTGGAAATCCTCCAGTATCTGGAACTGCACAGTCATCAAAGCTTGGGACTTCTGGTACCCTGGACAGTAAAGCTCTGTATGATAAAGTAGCAGAACAAGGAGAAGTGGTCCGAAAACTGAAAGCTGAGAAAGCATCTAAGGTGATGATTAAACAAATCCTTTGTTTTTGTCTGGGTTTGCTTAGCCCGTTGTTCTGTGTCTGTGGAGGTGAATGGGTGCTTATGGGTCCAGGGTTTCATAGTCATCATCTTTTGGACTGGGCTCTGTTCTGTCAAGACTTGTGTTTTCCAATACTTACTTCTTCAGTTAGATTTGTTTGACCAGATTTATGTTGGTGAATTCCCATATTTCTTAGGCTGGTGCTCTGAAACACGGACAGGATTTACCCAACAGCAAGAATTGATTAAGTATCCAAATCAAGTCCTTGAGATTAAAACGCCCTGCAGCATTTCTTCATTTGTTTAACTCAATATGGTCAAATTATATGACTTTACAGGTTTGGATTGTTGCTGTTTAGACCTTAAAACAAAGCCCCAAAACCAGAAAGGAAAGATCCAAATGCCACAGAAGTTTTTGAGACATCTTCCTCTCTGTAACTGTACATAGCAAACATAGCTACTGTTAGCTGTGTTACTTCCTTTCTTTCTAATGCAGAACAAGAAGAGATGGAAAATAACATGGTTTGCCTGGTGGTTAAATAATGTTAATAGTAGTAGTGTCTTGGTGGCACCATAAAATCTAAATAAATGGGAAGATCTAAATTAATTTATTGTTATAATTTTACTTAGGACAGTTAGGGTTCCGTAAGAGGAGTTTGTTAAAATAGGAAAGTAGTAGAGAAAACTTCTTTGAACAACTCTACTAAGTACTTAAGGAAATTGAATAGGTGCACATAAACTGCAGGTCTTTTTATGAAAGTATTTATGGTACTCTTGAGAGTCTTATGTCTCTATATCTTTGTTCCTCCCTCTTTCTGCCCCTTCCTTTCTTCTTTCAGGATGCGATAGGTACTGCTGTGGAAGTCCTTTTATCCCTAAAGGCAGAATATAAGCGACAGACAGGCCAGGAGTACAAGCCTGGAAGCCCACCTGTGGTCTCTGTCCCTCCTCAGTGTTCTCCTGTTCCCACTCCTCCGTCCCCATGTCCAGTAGACAGCAAGGCTCTGTACAGCAAAGTAGCTCAACAAGGAGAAGTGGTCCGCAAGCTCAAATCGGAGAAAGCTTCAAAGGTGTTCTACCTGTGGATACTTCTGAGTGGAACAGTGTCTTCAGTTTAGGCTAAAACCCAGTAGCAGGTTTTGTGAGATTTGAGCAAAATATAAGCAAGTTCCATGAAGTGCTTTCCCAAATTCTCTTGAGCTGATGATATGGCTGACTGCATGAGTTCTGTGTTAGTGCATGGAAAATAAATAAGTTCTTTTTTTAGTGATACAAGATAAGTGAAGCTAGGCAGTAATTTGAAAGAAGGGCTGTAACTTGAAACCAGAATAGCAATAATAAATTTGGGAGTTACTGGATTGTGGCCAAAGAACTATTCTTTATTCAGATTCTGAGTATTTGCTGCTATTCTCCGGTGTGCAACTCATGGACTGGTAAAACGGGAGGGGACTAAGCCACTTAAATGGGAGGCTTTCATGGCACAGAAATCAGCCCTTACCTACTCTACCTGATTTGGTCCTTTGGTGTACCACTTGTAGGTATTCTGGATAAAAAGTTTTACCACAGAACTTAATAATGACAACTTATACTAACAGGATAGCTCTAGAAGTTTTATTATAACAGCTGTGTTAGTGTCATTCTAGTAAAGCTTGTGTTATCTCAGCTATTGTGTTACACCTCTGTTATTTCTGCCCTTATCTGCAACTGCTGTTTTTTCTCTCTTGCTTCAGGAACAAATAGATGAGGCTGTGAAAATTCTTTTAAGCCTGAAAGCAGAATATAAACAAAAGACAGGTCAAGAGTACAAGCCTGGAAATCCACCCTCAACCCCTCCTTGTCTATCTTCTACTGCACTTCCATCTCCTGCCTGCTGCAGTAACTTGGCAGCCTGTAGCTTAGTGGATGGCAAAGCACTTTATGATACTGTAGCTGAGCAAGGGGAAGTGGTACGCAGACTCAAGGCAGAGAAAGCTTCCAAGGTACAATAGGCATTAGAGGGAGCAATTGTAATTCTTAATCACATTTTGCCACTGGGGGGAAATCTTTCACCAAGTAGTGATCAAACTCCCGTATGTCCAGGTCATGCATGCCCTGATAATGCCTAACAAGACTGTTCTGATGCTAGATGCTTTCTTAACTCAGATGTACAAAGTGAAACTTAACCTCTCATATGTAGAGGAATGGGCACGAGAATGGCAGATGTCAACCTTGCAGAAGTGTTTAATGTACTTTACTTTTTCTTGCTGTATTTGGAACAAGTGACTGTTTAAGTATCTAGTATGCTGCAACAAAAGCAAGGCTTTTCAAAACTTGACAGATTCAGTGATAGTTGTGGAAAAGAACACAAGACAAACCTGCAGTTTTTTGGGCACTTTGGGGATTTTTTTTCTGCCTGTATTTCTGCCTTGCAAAATTGGTTTTGGTGTTGGATTGTTTTTCTGAGGGCTTTTTTGTTGGTTGGTTAGGTTGGTTTTGTAGCCTGATAATCAATGCTTCTGGCCAATTCTCTCTTTAATTCTCACCAGTACACCTCGCTGTTTGTCCTCCCCACAGGACCAAATAGATGAAGCAGTAAAACTCCTCCTTTCTCTAAAAGCTGACTACAAGGAGAAGACTGGGCAGGAGTACAAGCCAGGACATCCACCAGCAGCTCAGGAGGCTTTGCCTCAGACACCAAACACGGTACCCAGCGGTCCAGACACTCCTGAAGCCAAAGCCCTGTTTAGCAAAGTAGCTCTTCAAGGAGATGAAGTTAGGAAATTAAAAGCAGAAAAAGCAGACAAGGTAAAAACATATATACACTGTAGTGTAAAAATGTAATATATGTATTTAAATCTAAAAATCTCTTTGAAATTCAGTGTGATTGAGGGAATTAGAAATGTACCTTTAGAATAGGCAGCATTTGAATTCTGAAATCTGGAATGTACTTTTAAAATTATTCCTGTCCTTTAAAATGTTAACACATTAAAGTTAAGTGCTGGCTTTTGCACATTTTTCCCCTGTGTTAATGTGCATAAAGCCATATAGATATCTTATCTTTTTTTTATAGAGCCATATTATTCCTATGATTTCTCTATAAATTTCTTTTTTTTTCTTTTTGTTCTTCAAGGAAAAGATAGATGTGGCTGTAAAAGAACTTCTTCAGTTGAAGGCCCAGTATAAGTCTGTTGCAGGAGTTGAATATAAACCAGTGTCTGCTAGTGGTGTAGATGACAAAGACAAAAAGAAGAAGGAGAAGGAGAACAAGTGTGAAAAGCAGAGTAAGCAACAGAAGCAAAATGATGGCCCTAAAAAAGAACCTTTGCAAGCACAGAGTGGTAATGAGCGCTCCTCAAATGGATCAGGAGAGGGCCAAGGCCCTAAGAAACAAACCAGGTAAAGATGCAACCTTTAATCTTATTGGATAGAAACATCAACTGTCTACATCTGTTCAGATTTAGAGTTTGATAGGTGTTTCATTTCACTTGAAAGTGTGGACATTCACAAAATAACTATGTTGATTTTCATATTCAAGATCAAGGCAAAAGCAAGTTACCAAAGTTTATGTAGTGTCAGTTGTACCTCAGCATCCTGTACTGTTACTGTCACTGAGAACTTTCTGTGCTTCATTATTGGCTTCTGCAAATGTGCTGCTGTGTCTTGCTGAAAGTTCAGAGGTCTTTTTACAGCATGTATTATGCTGTGTATTTTCTGTTTCATATACATAAATAATATATTAGAGACAGAGATGTGGTTTTTTTGTATAGAAATTATGCCATAAAAAATGTGCATTGAAATAATGCCAGGAAAAATGTATTTCCCACCTTTAAAATAGCTCTGTTTGTAGAGATATGAAACCTTTACTTTTGTGTTCTGTCATTTGAGTCTGGTGAGTTTAACCTTCTTTAGAATCATGTAGTTTTATTGGTTATCTTTATTTTGAGGTAGGGTCAGTTTTCTGTCTCAAACAGTATGACTGACATTCACATGAATGGTGAATTCGAGTGCCATATCTTTCCTGAAATTGTAGCCCCTGTCTAGGGGTAAAAAATGTTTAAAATAAAGAGTAAAACAGCTTACAGACAGGTCTGGTTAATCTTAGGTTCTTACTGGACTGGTTTTAATGTGTCATTGTGAGGTACTTTCTCAGCCATAGTGAGAATTAGAAAGGTTCAAACCGTAGTAAAAACATGGAGCTGTTCTTATTAAATATTCTTGTTAGGGTAAGGAAATACTAGCAACTCCCACCAGTCAAAACATGCTTCAAAACAAGCCTTTTGATGTAAAACTAAAACATTCTCTTCCACCTTATTATGCCATACCTCCTGCCCCAAAAGGAAAGAGAAAAAAGAAGCGTTAGGATATATTTCACTGCTAAATGCTGTACAGCACAAATCTGGTTCTTTTGTCATGCTGTAGGCTGGGTCTAGAAGCTAAAAAAGAAGAAAATCTTTCAGAGTGGTTCTCTCAGGTAAGTACATATCAGTTTGAATTAATTATTTCATTCTGTTATAAATCAAGGTCTGTTTGGGATTTGCATCCTTGTGTTTGAGTCTTTTTTTTTGTTAATACAAAGCAAAGTACTTGCTCTTTTCTATGTCTTACATTGTTGTCATGGTCTTAAATAGAAGTGGTTTCGAGTAAAGAGCTGAATAAATTTAGCAAGCTGTAAAAAGGATGAGTGTCAACCACCCAACCCCATATATACAATATATATATATGATTTTCTTGATTCGTACCTGGGTTCCTCTTTTGTTAAGAATACAAAACTTAATTGAAATTACAGGAATTTCACAGACTTGAGAGTTTTATTTCAGCTCAAGGTGATGCTTAGCAAAAGTTAAAATCTGTTGATACTGAACAATTTTGCTGGCTTGTGAGATTGAAAACAACCAGAGTAGAGATGATTAGTTTAGATTAGTCATGTTATGAGAGATTGTAAGTAGGTGTCAGTGGTGTACATTTCCACTCAGTAGTATAATTTTTGCCTGTACTCTGAGGAATAGACATCTCTTCTGACATGAGCTAGAGACATTTCTTACAAAAGTGCAGCTTTTTGGTTCCTGGAAATTAGCTATAGTCTCTTACTTGGGTTCATGAAATTCAGTTTTAGTTAAGTGTTTACATTATTCAGATCTGTTATTAAACTTAATGTTCCTGGTTAACCTTCTCTAGGTAACGCAAGTGACCCTAAAGTACATCTTAGCTGCTAACAACCTGAGCACTTTTAAATGGGAGACTTCTCTTGAATTGCATGACACACACTTGAATTACTGAATGCTGTCTGTGCACAAACTGAGACTTCATCTGATTAATCTTTTGCAAGGTGATCACAAAATCAGAGATGATTGAATACTACGATGTGAGTGGCTGTTACATTCTTCGTCCTTGGGCTCATGCCATTTGGGAAGCTATCAAAGACTTCTTCGATGCAGAGATCAAGAAACTTGGAGTGGAAAACTGCTACTTCCCCATGTTCGTGTCTCAGGCTGCCCTCGAGACAGAGAAGTCTCATATTGCTGACTTTGCTCCTGAGGTACACTTCAAAACTTCATTTTAATCTGACTGTAAGAAAACCCAACCACTTAGTCTGCAGCTGGGTATGAAAGTAAGTTTGGGGTTGGAGGATTTTTTTTCCAAACTTGTTTTGTTTGATTTTTTTTTTCCTTTTCTCCTTCTTTTAGGTTGCTTGGGTCACAAGATCTGGGAAAACAGAACTGGCTGAACCAATTGCTATACGTCCCACAAGTGAAACAGGTGGGCCTCATTTCATGTAGCTCGGCTGAAATGTATATGTAAAGTTTTAGGTGTAGTGTAGCTGATAGACAAGAGTCCCTTCTGAAAAGTAAAAACCTCAATTTTTCAGAATGTTTTCTGTAACTCCTTAGGAAAATTTCCTAATTTTGCTGCTGCTCAGAGCCCATCTCACACTATTTGTTCCCTTAAATAGACTCTTCTAGGAAATGCAGACTTTAGGAATTTTTTTGTTAATATCCTGAAGACTGACTTTGTCTGAAAACACATGTGATTATTTGTTTTATAGTGTTTATAAGAAAATTTCTTCCACTCATAATTCACTTCAGTTTTGCATGTATTTTAAGTACAGCTGTGAAATGTGCTTCTACTAAAATTTCCTCTGAGTAATTTAAACAAGCATTTTAAGACCTGAGGATGGATGCGTTTTTAATTGAGTCAGGTCTAGTATAGCATCCTGAAATCTTGAGGTCACTGAAAATTCCTGTTTGTGAACCCAGGTGTGTTTACCATACTGTAAGCCAGTGACTCAAATGGAGTGTCATTAAATAATAAGCTTTGGGTTGTACTTTGACCAGCAGCAGCCAAGCTCTTTTGCAGAGACTTGGGATGAAGTGAAAGTACTCTGGTGAAAATATTACGTATTAAGGCAAAAAATGTATTTTAAAGGAAATCATACGTAGAAGCATAGTTCTCACAGCAGGGTATATTAAGCTTATCTGTAGCGAAAGAAAAGTTTGACATAAATGTCTTTATTGTGTGGACACTCAAAGCTGCTTTCTTTTTGCAGTCATGTATCCTTCCTATGCAAAGTGGGTGCAGTCACACAGGGATCTTCCTATCAAGCTGAATCAGTGGTGCAGTGTTGTGGTATGTATACACAATTTCTGAGTACCTCTTCCTATCACAAGTGCAGTGTAGTAGCACAGTTACTCTGTGTGGACTTGGCATGGTCATACTAATCATAGCACATATTTCATGGCAAAATTATTGCCATGGTTTATATGATTTGTTTTTCTCAGTGTTTTTAATAAAACATTCTTTATCAACGTATGTGGTTGTTTATATTAAATAGAAATCTGTGAATAGTTGGCTTTTTTATCTTTATTGAGAATTTTCCAATACTTGCTTATAAACATTATTTTTAACAATAATTTGACACTTCATAGTGTTACATTTTTTTACTTCTGCCCCTCCAGCGCTGGGAGTTCAAACATCCTCAGCCTTTCCTTCGCACTCGTGAGTTCCTTTGGCAAGAGGGTCACACGGCATTTGCAACATACGAGGAGGCAGCAGAGGAGGTAAAAACAAATGCACTTGTGCTTTTCCTTTCAGGAAGTTACCTTACTCTATAGCAACACAAACAAATCTTTATACTGAGACTTCGTAGAAATCTTTCTTCTTTTCTTTGGGAGCCCTTGTGAAAAATGCCGAGTGTAATAGAACCCATTTTTTTCTCAGATGTAACCCATTTCTGAGGCTTCAGTCTCTACAGAGAATATGGGGAGTTTGAAGAGTGTGATATATAGTGTGTGCTTTCCTTAAAATTACTTTTCTTAAAAATACTTAAAAATAAATTTTCCTTAAAAATCCAAATAATGCATTCACATGTTTATTGCTAGAAGTTTTAAAACTTTCTTTGCTCAAAAGGCAGATGTTTCATTGAGTGTTGTGGCATATCTTTATTTATGTAGCAGATGTTCAGACTTCTAGGTGGAATTTAGAAGTCAATATAACTCTTGGCCTATAATTTCTGCTGTGACTCTGTTTGTTTTCTGTCATGACTTATAGTTGTTGCTTTTCGATTCAGAGAAAATAACATCCAAAGTTTAAAGTAATTGAAGAAAGCTTAGTTTTTAAACAAAGTCTTGAGAAAGTATTTCATTTTTAAGATTTCAGACTCTGTCATATAAAAATATTTCATGGTGTAACAAATGAAAAATACTGAGTAATTCTGAAGACAATTTATTCATCATAGGTGCTGCAGATACTTGATCTCTATGCTCGGGTGTATGAAGATCTCTTGGCAATACCTGTTGTGAAAGGAAGGAAGACAGAGAAGGAGAAGTTTGCTGGGGGGGATTATACAACCACTTTAGAAGCATTTATATCTGCCAGTGGAAGAGCTATCCAGGTATTTACCTATTAAAATAATTCTTTTTTTCATTAAATATAGGAAGATGAAATATTGGTACTGATGCTTGATAGACTTAACTTTCCATTGAATAGAATTTTCTGTGTGCATCTATTTCAGGGAGCAACGTCACATCATCTAGGGCAGAATTTCTCAAAGATGTTTGAAATTGTGTTTGAAGATCCCAAGAAGCCAGGAGAAAAACAGTTTGCTTATCAGAATTCCTGGGGCATTACAACTCGGACTATTGGTGTAATGACAATGATTCATGGAGATAACATGGGATTGGTACTCCCACCTCGTGTAGCTTGTATTCAGGTGTGTAAAAATGCCTTAAACTGCCTTTGTTTCCTTTCTTGTCTTGGAATTCGTGAGCATTTCATATCAGGCAGCTGGAAGACTTACTATGGGATGGAGCTGTCTAGTTACAGAGTAACTGTGTGAAGTTAATACAGATCATTAGGATACTTGTGGTGGATAAGGCCCTTTTGATAGTCCATCTATGTAAAGCAATGTTATCTGTGTCATTAGTATGCAAAGGGAAATGTATCTTTACTTCTGAGAGCATGACAGAAATTACTGGAATATAGGGCCACAATATTGGTTTTAAGTTTTTTATAACTATGAGCTAATTTTTTGTAGCATAAAGTACATGTCCTGTTCTATTTCAGGTTGTCATTATTCCCTGTGGTATCACAAATGCCCTTTCTGAAGAGGACAGAGAGGCTCTGCTGAAGAAATGTAATGAATATCGTAGCAGGCTGCTTGCTGTCAGCATCCGTGTCCGGGCTGATTTAAGAGACAACTACTCACCTGGCTGGAAGTTCAACCACTGGGAACTTAAGGTACTTTTCTTTCCAGGAGGTGTTTTGAAGCCTAGGTGAGGGGTATATATGAGGTATGCTATGTGTGCCCTGTGTTCTGAAGGCAAATGTGTTCTGTAAATTAAGAATTGCTCCCTGATAATCAGTGATCGCTTTCATTAATAAATGAGGAAAAGGTGTTTTCCAAGACTTGTTCTGTTTGCTGGGATTTGCATGTCGTTAGGGATTTTTAAACTTCCAAGACTCTACTTATATACCTAGAAATTTAAATTAGGAGCATAAATTATTTGCATGTTTAAAAATGTGTACTAATACTTCAGTGTGTCCCGGCTCACAACAGAGCCTTCTGTGCATACAGAGAAGATAAACCTGTGCAGTGTCAGCAAAGAAAGGAGCAATTTTTTGTTTTAAAATGGCCATGTTGCCCTCATAGAGCAGTTGAGAGGAGCAGTTCTGCTTCCTCTAATATAAGGGGCTTTTATAGAACAAAAATAGTGAGCAGAATGAAACAATGGTAACAATGGTAATTAAAAATTGAATGATGTGTTGAGTGATGTTATGGAATCATATTTTTATTCTGAATTTAAAATCAGTTTCAATATGGTAGTCTGCAAAGTAACATGATAGAAGTGACCCAAATTGTTCAAAGTTTCCATTGTCTCAAATTTCTCTTCCCTTTGTGTAACCTTTTTTTTTTTTTTTTTTGAGGGAGCTCTAGTACCATGAAGCCATGTTAGAAAAGTTTTTAAATAAAATTAGGTTTTTCAAGGAGGTACATTGTGGGGTAAACTTGATTTTTTTTATAAAATCTGCTAGTGTGTCCAGCATAATACCTGAATTGCATCTTCAGGCTCGCTGCAGGAAGAGTACACTCATTTTATTGGGTGTATGAGTAATTTCATAGGGTAAAAAATACAAAGGAGCTGGAATAAGATAAGAATTAACTGGAAAATATTTTGCCTTATGTAGTTTTCAGCTTAGAAGATTTCTGATGTTACTTCCTAAAAAAACCAAGTCACTGGTACTTTTTTTGTAATGTCTGGTATTAGTTCCTTTGCTCTCTTGGGAAATATTCCTGAGGGACCATGTGGTATTTCTTAGTGTTATTACAATTAGAAGTACTGAATGCTTTCTTACAAGTTTTTATTATGGAGATAGCGTTTTGTGGGTTATAAACTAGAATGTTCAATTTGAATTGCTTGTTAATAACAGTTTTGAATAGCTTTTTATGTAGCTTTGTAGCAGTAGTAGATAGTTCACTGCTCAGATGGATTTTACTGTATTATTCACCTTTTTAGCATAATTAAGGTAGTGGGGGCAGAGGGAGTGTAGGGAATCATTTGGAATCTGTGAACTTGAGATTCCAGAGCACACGACGCATAGAAAGCTTGGGTACAGCTTTTGATTCTCCTGTTCATCTCTTGAACAGTATGGAATGGCTTTAGCTTATAAACTTCTTGATTCAATTTCCTTTGGAAGAATCCTCCAAAATGCATTTGCATTCACTCTTTTCATTTTCTGTGGAAGAATGTGTACACTCTGGGATACATGTTAGGGTGTAGAGAAAATCAGTTACGCAGCAGACTCTTAACTGACTCTTTCCAGTAAAATGGAAAATCTTTTTGTCTGATGGTGCATGGGAGATGAGAAATTACATCTTATCACCAAAGTTTATAAAGCATAAAATCTTTGGTAAAGCAATTAGCTGTTTGTAGTCAAATATCTTATGCAATTGATGTTGATATTAGGGCTGTATTTAACAGAACTTTTGCTGTTTGCTATTAATACAACACCTATTGAATGCTGTTGGAAGCATTCTGTGAAAACAGAATTAAATGTATTGTTGGATGAACTAGAACATTAAAATTGTTGTAGAAGTCTTAATTGTTCAGACTTAAAAAATCTGATTTGCAATATGTGGGATAACTTAGTGCAGTTTCAGTGGTGCTTCAGTATTACTTGCAGTTTGGCACTGATGCAGTTTTCAAGCTAGTGAAGCAAGGTATAATGCACAAGTGAAGAGAATGTGGATGGGAAAGACAAATATATAAAAGCTTTGGAATATACTTTTTTTTTTGAAAGAACTTAAATATATAAAGTAAGTCTATATTAATACTGGACTTTAAAATGAGCAAACGAAAAGCCACATAGAGAGAGAGAAAATGCACTCCTCTGAGAATTACTTCATCAAAACTTCTAATTTTTTTTTCCACGAAGGGTGTCCCAGTCAGGGTTGAAGTGGGACCACGAGACATGAAGAGCCAACAGTTTGTAGCTGTTAGAAGAGACACAGGACAGAAGCTGACGTTGTCTGAACATGAAGCAGAAGAGAAACTTAAGCAGATCTTGGAGGAGATCCATGCAAACCTTTACAGCAGGTAAATGGAGAGTTACAGTAAATGGCTGTGCTAATCACAGATGTACTTTACCTGTCAGAAGATCTTCTCACGTTAATGATTTATCTGTGGAGAAAGACAGGTTAGGCTCATCTTTGTGTTTGTGTCATGTAATTTTCTGCCTCTTACACTTCTTCACATACAGCAGCAGAAGTTGCTTGTTGTTCTTATGAAACGAAAGGTAAAAGGTTGTGAACTTATTTTAAAAAATACTTCTATGAGTTCATGTGTATTATTAATAAACAAATACAGCATTAATAGACCATAAATAGGTCCCAATTACCTGGCAGTGCCCAAAGAAGGGCATTGGAGCTGGTGGAGAGTGTAGAGCACAAGTCCTGTGAGGAACAGCTGAGGGAGCTGGGGCTGTTTATCCTGGAGAAAAGGAGGCTCAGGGAAGACCTTCTCACTCTCTACAATTGCCTGAAAAGAGGGTGTAAGAAGGTGAGAGTTGGTCTCTTCTCCCAGATAACAAGTGACAGGATAAGAGGAAATGATCTCAAGTTGAGCCAGGGGAGGTTGAGATTGTATATTGGAAGAAATTTTTTCACTGAAAGTGTGGTCAAGAATATAAACAGGCTGCCCAGCACAGTAATGGAATACCCATTCCTGGAAGTGTTTAGAAAATGTATAAATGTGCTTATGGATATGGTTTAGTGGAGGGTCTGGCAGTGTTGGCTTCGTGGATGGACTCAATGATCTTAGAGATCTTTTCCAGCCTAAATAATTCCATGATCCTATGTACAGGACTCATTCATGAAAGATGCTTTTGGTGCAGAATTTTGAAAGACACAAAGCTGTCCAAGAAACTTCAGTAGCTGAAGTTCTATGTTTAGAAGTGTATTTTAAGACCCTATTAACCTTCACAGGATTGTTTTCTTGTAAGCAGTCAAATACTTTTGGAACTATTTTTTGCCCTTATTGCAAATGCCAAAATCCCTCACAGGTCTGTCACTGGAGGTTGTTGCTCATAAGTCCACCAAGAAGGAACAGGGTATTGATACAGCACTGTAGCAGATGAGGTTTTCTATTTTCTTCTCTGCTGATCAAAATTGTTTACAGGCAGAATATTTTTACCTAGTTCAAAAGCATCTTGTGATTTAGATTTAGAAGATAATTTAAAAAGAATAATACACATCTATAGTATTTATTTCTGTCTGCTTTGGGTCAGTGTTTAACTGATGTGCACAACAGTGTGAATTAACAGTGATATGTGCAGCAAACTGGAGAACACCCCATCATCAGCAATTAATCAAAACTTTATCTGTTTGAGAGGAGAAGCGGTAGAAAGACATAAACTGATTAGGAAGATTCTAATGACTATATAGCTCTTTTTGTAACCTTTTGTTTTGACTGACACTGAAAACTCAGCTCATTTGGCCAGTGAATTTATGTGAATAAATCTGCCCTGACTGACTTTTTTTTTCCTTTTCTTAGAGCGTCCGAGGACCTAAAAAGTCACATGGTGGTGGCCAATAATATGGAAGACTTTCAAAAAGAGCTTGATTCAGGAAAGGTAAGGGAATTTACTACTTCTATTCTTGTGCTTTCACACCCTTTCTGTCCCTTACAAATAATGGTTTTATCAGAATATGCTTTTGAGAGTGATGTAAACATTTCATTCAGGTTACAATAACCTCACTGTCATTATTGGAATGCGAACAGTGACAAAACACCTATTAAGTCTCATATAAAGGTCCAGGTAAGAGTGTAAAGTACAATCTATTTACGTCAAGGAAGTTTTACCTTTATGACCTGAGTAGAAGCCATCGGGTTCATTAAGAATTACTGCAAGTCAGAAACCTCCTTGGATTGATAGTAACAATAACCCATCACGTGGATAAGTGAGCTCTACTGATGTAGACATCTGTGAAAAAGTATTGAGGTTTAGATGAGAGATTAAGCCTCCAGTACAGAATTGAGCTGCTGTTTCTTTTACAAAGATCTGCTGACAGAATTTTTTAACCGTGAAATTCTGTCACAGATCAGGTTGGGAAGTCATTTATGTGTTTGGATTAGTGTGTTCAAGAGGTGGGATCCCCAACATTAGTTATTAAGGCTGTGTATTTTAAAAAGAGAGATCGGGGGGTTGTGTACCAATTAGATCCACTCTGAAAATTTCAAAATGCCTGATGACAAACATACAAGTGCCAAGAATGCATAAGTTCTCTGTTAAATTTCAAAAATAATTTTAAGTTATTCCTGGTTAGGGTTGACTTTCCATTATACTATTTTCTTGTATTTCTATTGCACTTAAATTCAATTTAGAACAAAATTTAAAGGCATAATGATGAACTTCAGAGGAGTGACTGATTTAGCAATGTCCACCACTCACTGTTGTCTGCAGCTAGATTCTAGACAGGACAAAGAGAATTAAGCTATTTTTATAATGCTTGGAAATGTGAACAAATAATTTTACATTCCACGTTGGATACTTCCGCTGTTTTGGTACTTAGGTTATATGAATTTATTATAAGCTGTATGTCTGAATTGAAAAAAAAAATTGAAAAATATATCATTTTTTGTTTGTTTCACTCTCTACCTATTTTTGTTGTATTAGCATGATTTTATAGCATATATATTCTGAATTACTTGAAATTACACTCTGTTAGCACTGACTACTGTTTAAGAGGAAAATTTGGAAGATGAAGAAAGTGCTCCTGCTTAATTCCTGTTGCTGTTTTACCCTAAATGGAATTGCAGACTCTTAGCTCTTTAAAAATATGGACCATTTTTCATTTCACATACAAAAGATTAATGCAAGAACAGGGTAGTAGAGTGGTAATAGTTCCTTTTTTCAGTTGCAAGAAAGTGAAGCTATAAAGTGAGCTCTAATAAAGGTGTGTTCCAGTTAATGGCATATTGAGAATTTTGCAGTAAGAATGTAAATTACATGAAAGAAAGAAATACTGAATAAACCTTATTCACAGTTTGGATAGAATTAAAATGACTGAAGGCTGAATTTAGTAGCTGAGGTTGCCCTCAGCTATCAGCATTTCAGAAGTGTTCAAATGTGTGTAGGGGGTGTCTTTTTAATGGTAATGCTACCTCTTAGTAGCAAACTGAATTTTCTCTGTGAAAGTCCATTAAAAATAAAAAAAAGGGAGTAAAATTGGAAGTAAAACTAGGGACAAGAGATCTGCTGCAATAGCTGAGAGTAGTACTGGGAGGAGTGTGTGACATTATCATTTCAGCCTTACTCTCTCAATTTTATTCAGTTAAGCTCAGTGAAGGAAACAGCAGAAAGCTGCACACCCACCCCCACACCCCCCCAGAAAAATGTGCTGTTGGCAGTTCTGTTTTCTTAAAATATGTATGCTCAGAAAAAATGAAAATTCATAGTAATGGAATTAAATTGGGAACTTTGTTAGGAGGGCACTGTCTTGCAGCATGTAAGGTGAGCATTTGCTCAGTAGTTTGAAAATTTTACACTTTTCCTGAAAAACAGAATGTTTTGTGAGAAAACAGTGTTTGTATTTTGCATAGAAGAAAAATGTATTTGGTTAAAAAAATCGATTTAAATTTAAATGCTGCTTTGAGTTTGTGTAGGATTTTCCATACTGCACCATGGAGGGATGACTGTGCTTATCTATTTCTCTGATGAAAAAGAGCTGTAAAAAATTCAATTGTAACAATTGGAACTTTTCCCAGTTTGAGATCTGTATAGGAGATCTGGAGGTTTAGGAATCTTCCAGAGACAAAGATGATTTTTTTAGATGTATAACTGTTGGTTTTTTTTCTCTCCCCTGCTCTCCTCTCTTCAGATTGTACAAATCCCTTTCTGTGGGGAAATTGAGTGTGAGGATTGGATCAAGAAGACCACTGCCAGGTAAAATATAACTGATCTGGAGAGTATTTACCAAGATCAAAATCAAAATGTTTTTAATATAAAACAGGAATGCCTCTGGGTATAACACTTTTGTACAGACTCTTGCTGTCCTGCATAATTCAATATATTTACTTCCCTTAGCTCTGGAACTTTCAGAATAATTAATGTGGTTTTAATATTTCATGTATAATACACTTTATTGCACTTTTATTTTTTAACTGATATATTTACTTATGAATATATTTATTTATGAATGTCCTTTTATTTCAGGGATCAAGATCTTGAGCCTGGTGCCCCGTCCATGGGAGCAAAAAGCCTCTGCATACCTTTCCAGCCTCTCCGTGAACTCCAGCCTGGAGCAAGATGTGTGTGCGGCAAAAACCCCGCCAAGTTCTACACTCTCTTTGGTCGTAGTTACTAAATCACTAGTGAAAGAACCTTCTCCTTTATCTGTGAATTGAACTTTTTTTAATAAGACTGAAATAGCCCCTTAAACTTCAATCGGTTTTGTGACTTTTTAAATAATTCAAAGACAAAGCCATAAACCATAACCCGGCTCCCCAATGGTCAGTCTTAGGCTAGCAGAAATTCGCAGACTTTTCTGTCAACATCTCCAATAATAAAGATGTATTGTGAGCTGTAACATGCTGTGGTGGGTTTTCTCTGTCTTGCTCAGTGGGTAGGAATGGGTATCCTTTGCTTGTGTCTTTTTTTCTGGTTTCGTGCGTGTATTTCTTTGTACATTGAGAAAATGCCTGAAAGGTTGGAGAGAATGTCATAAGAACTGCACTACAATTTAGCGTGCCGACGTCTACTTTCTAGATAAAACATCTGCTTTTAATTTGGCCTGCAAATTTTTCAGAGATTTGCTGCTGACGTGTAGGCGTAGTAATTACTACCTTTAGAAAACTCCCTCTGAAGCCAGCCCTTTCAAGGACTATTTTCATAAAAACATAAAATCACAAAATGGCTTGGAAGAGTTGGAAGGGACCTTAAAGATCATCTGGTTCCAACCCCTCTGCCATTGGCAGGGATATCTTCCACTAGATAGGGTTGTTCAGAGCCCCATCCAACCTGTCCTTGAACACTTCCAGGCATGGAGCATCCACAGCTTCCCTGGACAACCTGTGCCAGTGCCTCACCACACTCATATTCAAGAATTTCTTCCTAATTATCTCACCTGAACCTGCCCTCTTTCAATTTAAAGCCATTCCCCCTTGTCCTATCACTACCTGTCCTTGTAAGTCTCTCTTCAGCTTTCTCGTAGGCTCCTTTAGTTACTGGAAGGTGCTCTAAGGTCTCCCCAGAGCCTTCTCCTCACTGAACAACCCCAACTCTCAGCCTGTCTGCACAGGAGAGCTGCTCCAGCCCTCTGAGCCTCTTTATCACCCATCTCTGGACTCATTCCAATAGCTCTACATCGTTCTTATGTCAGTGGCCCCAGAGCCGGACACAGCACTGCAGGTGGGGTGTCAGGAGAGCAGAGTGGAGGGGGAGAATCACCTCCTAGATTTTCACCCCCCTTGTAAAGCAAGTTTGAAAGATTAAATGCCACACTTCAGCAAGATGCAGGTGGCTGCCATTTCTTGCAGATACTTTGCAAAGCTCTGATTTTCTTATTTTGCAAACTGGCCTTTATGGCTGTCTGACAGTGATACTGCAATGAGTAATGCAAAGGAATCTGAAGAGAGTTGAGTTCAGTGCTAGAGATTTTAGCCTGTGGTTATATCTACAGCGTGTTTCATAAAACCTTTTTTGCTTTTCCTACACTTACCAAGTGTTGCTCTAGCAGAGGAGGCTGGATGTTACAGAGTTGCAAAACCATTTTAAAAATAACATTACTTCCACTCTGAGCACAAGATTTGCTTTAAAAAAAAGATAAGGTGTCCCTGGCACAAAACAGCGTTTGGATGACACACACTTGATTTATTACTTTTTTTCTCCTGTATGTTTGAAGGCTGTCTACATGAATACCTTTCTCTGAAAAGAGTATAGTGAAAACTTGGCAATTAGAAAGTTGGACCATTAAGATCCTCCCCACACTCTTCCTGGGCCAACACTACATGGCTGCCTGTTTCTAAAAACCTGGTTTTTTGTAGCAGCCATAGCCTTAAGCATACAGGAGCCTTAGGGTGCTATTGCCAGATCTCCTCTGCTTTTCAAAAGGATGCAGAATGTTTGCTTTTGGCCAGATTCCTGTGGTCAGCCTTCCTAGTCAAAATTTTGGATATTAAAATTTCAACCTGGCCTGTCCAGTTTAGGATCATGTGCCTTATGATAATGCCCCACTTTTTCCACAGAAAAGTGCAAAAATTATTAAATATTTCAGATCAGCTTGCTCAGAGTGCTTGAAACTTGGAAATTCTCTGTAATATTCTTTGGATTATGGTTAATCCTGAAGGGTTTGCTTCAGTTGCATCTTAAAATCATCTATCTTGCATTTGTCTAGATATTTTCTTACATATAGTGATGAGCAAAGGATTTAGGGAATTATGTGTCTGTGCATTCATCTTTGGATTCGGTTGACAAACCAGAGGAGTGGCCCTAAGGTCTCTATCCTGGTGTGCTGCCTCTAATGCTGGCTGGGATTATACTTTGGGAAAGAGGGTGAGCAATAACACCAGAGTGATGTTTTCACAGCCTGAAATGGTGGGTGAGTAAGAGTAGCCTGGAGAGGGGGATTGGCCACGGCACCTCTCTGGTGCTGGGGAAGGGGAAAAGCAGCGACCAGCAGCTTCAATGTCCTCAGGCATAAGAGGCAGGAATGTGCCCAGATTTTTTGGCAGAGCAAACAAGATTTTTAAGAATAGATGAGCACTCTCAAGTCCCACTGATGCTCTACAACACCCATATTTTAAAAATGAGATGTGGAAGTTGTTAGTAACTCAGAACAAAGGAAAGGCAAAACTAAATGCAGCCTCTGACTTTATCAGTTTGAACAAACAGCCAACCTTCAACCAGTTGGCTGGATCAAATCCACAAGTAAACATGTTGACACACTGTTCTGAGAAATGAGTTGCTCTGAATCTACAAATGGGTTTGTTTGAAGACAGATTTCACAGAAGGCCAGCCTTTTTATTTCTTCTTTTTTTTTTCCCTCTTATTTTTCCTGGACTTATTTCTTCCTGATCATAGTAAGGCTTGAAAGGTCTGAAATGTTGATGCAGATCTCTCTGTGATGATCTTCCACAGAAAGGCTAATGTTTGCCTGGGAGAGATAACATCCATGTCAAGTATCCTTTAGCCAAAAACACAATCTGAGCTATCTGTGAAGGATTATAGAAAAAACTTCCAGACCCTGAGTAGATTCTGTCTGTTAGAAAAGTAGGTATATTAAGTGGAATAATACACCGCTGTTGATTTAAATGATACTGCTTTATGTTTATACTAGAATTGCAAACTTCATGGTGTTCTTTAGTTCT
Source organism: Melanocharis versteri (assembly GCA_013397845.1). Classification (NCBI taxonomy): domain Eukaryota; kingdom Metazoa; phylum Chordata; class Aves; order Passeriformes; family Melanocharitidae; genus Melanocharis; species Melanocharis versteri. Next base: position 49,255 of record VZTG01007823.1, on the reverse strand, counting down.
TATATACTGATAAATTTGGGTTAAATTTTAAGGGGGGTGTAAGGGAACTGCCTTAATGTGGTGCCAGTAGCTCCTTATTGGAAATAGAGCACAGGTGAACATTTTAACTCTGCTGCAAAGGGAGTGCTTCATTTATCTCTCGTTTTGGTAATAGCAACCTCCTGTAAGGCAGGACTTTTGAGCTTGCTGAAGTTTGACCTCAGTCTGTACCCACTGAAAGGAGAATAACTTGAAAAAAAAGTCTCACTTTTCATGCTCTGTAGTTCAGCTAATAAAATAACTAGTTAAACATCACTTTAATACGAGAAGGAAAAAAACGCCGTAGAAGTAGCTGGGATAGAAGGATAGGTCTGAGAAGATGAAGAGGAAGACAAGTAAGTTTTCAGTGTTGCAATTAGTTCTAGTAATCCCTCCTTCCAGGGTTAATGGTGTTCTTAAAATGGCAGGAGGAGGGGAACCTTCGAGTTGCAGCTGCAGTGTGTAGGGAGGCAAATGACCAAATGTTAAAGATTACGTATGTTGACAGGCAAGGCTTCTAACAAACTGGACTTTAAGCACAAACATTTTGGCTGTTGAAATCCTGTGAGCAAAAATCCAGATGAAGACTGGAGGTGAGTGTTTGCTTTTAACCTAAAATTAATTCACCTTGGGAAGCCTAAGGCCAGCAGGGACAATTGGTCAGCTCAGGTTATCAATATTATCTTATCTCTCCATGGCTGTACTGCATGTAATTTGTGTAATTTCCTTCCGTCCTATCTCGTAACTACCTGTGTGCATTTATGTTCACAGATGGGCGTTTTAAATAAAAAGCTGGATCATAAACTTTTCAAGGAAGACATCTGGTCTCATGGCCTGTACTGCCTGGTGTGCCATTAGTGGCACTTTGTGAGTGCGTGTTAACTGTGGGGACACTCAGAGCCCAACAGGTACTGCAGTGAGTGACAAAAAAATGTTACTGCTTCAGGATCTTTTCCAGAAATGGCACGAAATACAACCTAGGACTTCAGCAGCTTGAACTTCTGGTTGAGTCAGAATCCCGAACTCTGACTTTTCTGTGCAAGCATATAAGAATTACTTTGAGATTTTGAGACAGTCAGGGTTTTCAAAAAGGGAAATAAACAACGAGGTTTGGGTTTACTGTTAAGCCTCAGCTTCCATGTCCACTGGCAGTTTGTTTAGAAAATGGCCTCCAAATTTTCTCCATTTCCATGAGCAATGTTAAAATGTGCCAAAAGTACAAGAAGCTGTTGTATAGTTGCTGTATTAGGTTGTAAAGAGGAAGACCAATTCAGTTGTCTGTGAAGCTTGTTCTATGGACAACCTCTTCAGTGACTCTCACAAGCAGTTCATGTTCATTGTGTTCTTAAAAGTAATGTCCACCCAACATGATTTTCAAATGTCTTTTCCCACAGGTGTATAGTAGCATTTTTTCAGTACTAAAATTACTGGCCACAGAAATGGCAGGAACAGGCATGAGAGGAGAGTTCTATGCAAAAGAGAGGTCTTTTCTCACCACTTAAAATTCTGAGCCATCTTCTTATGATCTCCTGTCTGGGCCTTATTTAGTTTTTTAGGACACTGACACTGGGTAGAGTAGCAAATGCTAGTGCTTCCAGTAGTCGTCCTAGGTTTGTTTTTGGTTTTGTAGGAAAAAATGCCTCCTGAGGGTGGGACACCTGCAGGACTGGAGCCCTCACAGTGTCTTCACCTGACAAATCTCTCTGGACTGCCCTTTAAACTGATTTATTGTTTTACTGCTTCCTATAAAAGTGGCTCCCACATGTGAGCAGCACTGACAGCTGGAGGGCAGGACGGCAGGCGGGGAGCTGCTCCTCGCACAGCGCTGTCCCCGCAGATCCCGGCAGCGAGGGGCAGGGAGCCGCAGGCATGGGCCGCTTCTCGGGCCGCAGCAGCCGCCTCATCCTCATGTGCGTGGTGACCCTTGCCATTTTCGCCATCGAGATCTCGGTCGCCTATGTGGGCAATTCTCTCTCCTTGGCCTCAGATGCCTTCGCTGTTCTCTCCCACTTGGTCTCCATGATCATCGGGCTGTTCGGCGTCCGGTTCAGCCGCGTCAGGTGGCACAAGGCCAGCACGTTCGGCTTCAGCCGGGCGGACGTGCTGGGCGCTTTCGGCAACTCCGTCTTTGCCGCCGCGCTGATGTTCAGCATCTTCGTGGAGGCTGTCAAGAGGTTTATCGACCCTCAGAAGACTGAGAAAGTGCTGCTCGTCCTCATTATTGGGATTTCAGGTCTGTTCTTCAACCTGTTGAACTACGTTATCTTCATGGACTGCTGCTATTGTCGTGCACCCCCCGGAGACACCGAAACAGGTAAATAACCTCATGCGGCTGCTCTGCCCCACAGCACTTCTGCTTGGTTATGGAGACTATTTACTGCTTCTCTGGGATGGGCGAGTAAAATGTAGTTTTCTTCACTCTCTTGTTAGCAAGGGTGATGGATTTTACACCTGAGTCCGTGTATGTTTCCAGCTATCACCACATGTGTTTATCAGTAAGTAATGGGCAAGCAGTTTAAGTGTTGTCTTTCCAAAGCATACAGTGATCTGCGAGGGACATTTCCTCCCTAATCCACTGGCTGGCCAAACACGGGACAAAGTGTGCTACCACCCTAAGGAGATACTTGCTATGAAATACTTAATCCTGAAATACCAGTCATCCCCAATCTCCACCTCTCAATATTTTAGTAATTCTGCTGTAATTTTTATCAGAGATGTGGTTATCTTTAGAGCAGTGTTCACTGTTTGCAGGAGACAAAAGTATAGGTAAGGGCAAAAGGAGAGTCTCACCCTTTCTTGATTTCGGAATATGCCGTGAAAATATTTGGATGCTGACTGATAAAACCTGTGACTGCAGCACTGAGTATTCTTTGCTGATGTTTGTTAACCCATGGTTGGGAAAGCTTGCAGAGGAGAAACTGGCATACTCTGCCACAGAAACATTTTACAGGGGGTTCTCCTCAGTGCACAGAGTTTTGGTCTTTCAGTTTATTTTTCTTAGCATAGGATTTTAAAATTTCTACATTTGGGAGGAGAGATGGAGACTGTATTTTTTCATCCCGGGAGAAACTCTCTCACTTTATTTGATGTAAGATACACGCGAGTTCTTTTTCTCTCTCTGTATGTTTTCATATACACATACGAATGTATTTCTTAAAACTAGAAATATTCCAGTTGAGATAGGAGCCAGATGTTTGCAAAGTGTTAACTGGATGTGCTAGGGGGGAAGCTGAGAGCCTGTCTTAAAAAGCAGCTGCTGTTACGTACTGCTCTAGGTGAGGTAAGGTAAGTCTTACGTTTGACTTTCAGGCTGGACAGGGCTTTGGAACCAGACATTAAAAGTTTGTTAGTTTATATTATGGTGTTTAATGTGTTTTCTGATGGACTTTTAAGTTGGAAAATATTTCTGTTCATTATTAAAGGTATCTCCAGATCATATTGAATCTTTAACCTCATTGCAGTTTAACATTAAAGCCAGATGCATAACTGATTTTGGTGCTGGCTTGTTTATATGCCCACCAGTTTAAAATTTGAGCTGCTCTTAGTCTAAATTTCAGGTAATATGTAATTATCTGGGGGGATTTGAATGGCTTTTGTGCTGGGAACTGTCAGCAATTCCTGACAAAGTCTCTGTTTATGACTTCTTGGAAGGCAGCTTCCGAAACTGTGCTTCTGGATGAAGTCAGGGAGAAGGAATACATCAGCATTTACAAAGGAATTAACAGAAATTAATGACAATTGTGTAGCTAAATGATGGTCCCACTGAATTTCCAGTATCCTTCCCCTAATAACTTTCTGGGGCAACACGGCCATGCCTCTCCCTCCAAAAGACTCATGTCCAACTCGACTTTGGCAACTCGACTTTGTTTTCAACTCAGTTTAAGTTGCATGAGCATGGTACATGAATTTTGTACCATCCCATAAATACAGTGTGTAGATTTGCTGGTGGTTTTGCCTCTCTGTTTCTGGTACAGTGAAACTTCTCTGCTTGCAGTAGTGCCTAGAGGCAAGATAATGCCGTTTTATACTTTAGAGGGAATGCTCCTTTCTTCTGGACTTAATTTTGTCATTCACACTTAGGTAAAATTTCATATTTATTTCCTCTACTCCACTCTATATTCAATCTGAGTTGGATTTTTATTACACTTACTTCAAAAGAAATGCTATTCCCGAGATAGCTGTAATCTGAAAAGTATACTTGCATGCTTTACATATATTTTAAGGATGTATTAAAAAACATAAAAAAAGAGGGATTCCATCTCTCTGTCTGTTGTCATTCTGCATATGAGGAAAATATGCTCTTTTCTGGAGCTGGAAATGAAGGTGAATTTTCTAGTGTGTCAGCATCACTAGCAGCAATTCAAGCAGATGGACATGGTCTCTGAGAGCTGCTGGTGCTGTCCAGCTGTCCACATGCAACACCTTTGGAGACTCCTGGGCAGTCTCCTGACACCAGTGATGGTTTGCTGGAAGGTAAAGGTTTGCAGAGTAGCCCTCCACCTCTTAAGCTTTCTAGGGAAAGGGGACAATTGCCCTCACATCTCTGTTCCCCAGGTAGGGAATGGATTGAAACCACCCTCTCCTCTCTTGTTTGCACCACTTCGAAAAAACCAAGGCAGAAAATGAAGAGAGCAGGTCCATCCTCTAGTGCTGAACTGTGTGTGCTGAGGGCAGTGGGAGCATCTGAATCCACTGAAGAAAATTCTTCAAATTAGCAAATTAGTGCCGCAATTAATCACCACAGCCAGCAGTTCATCTCATTCCTCTGTTGCAAGGCCTACTATCAGGGATGGAATAATTAGCTGGTGGGTTTCCTGGACGCTGCTGACAGCAGAGGCAGAGTGAGATGTGTTTATAACGAGCCCAGTGGACTCTGAGGGAGAAGTTTACAGGTGCCATGTCAGCTCTCCATTTTTCCCCTTGTTCTACATCTGTACTCTTTGTTTAACTCATTGCAACCTCCACTCCCCAGGTTCTCATCTTAGTACAAACATTCTTGTTGAGAGAGTATAAATGTGTTTTTTCCAAGTTACCATCCCTGCTTACCCAGACAGAGCCAATTTCCTCCTTCACCCATTTTCTAGGTTTATTTTGCTTCTCATCCCTAAGTCTTCAACCCCTCACCCTTCATTTTTCTCGTTTTTGCTACTCTTTTGCTCTGTGTCCTCTTCCCTAAGTCTTCATCTGCTGCCATTCCCCTTTGCCTCTCTCTCTCTCTCAGTTGTTCAAATTTCAGCTGTCCCCTCTCCCAGCTGTAAACACCTGTCTCTTCCCACCAGGCTGAATTAAGGTCTCTGTGTCCTCCAGGTCCATCCTTGCACTTGATTCAGAAGCGGGGACAAGAAAAAGTGAGGTTTCCCACACTGTGTTAGGACTAAGAGGAGAGGTCAGCAAGAGAACAGGGAGGACATGCCCCTGTTCTTTCTTTTGATGCTGGCCCAGACCAGCCACTATAGGTGTAAAAATTTTTCTACCTTCTCTAAAGGAAATGCTGTGTAGAGGAGCTTGAGCCAGCTGGGCCATCCATAGCAAAGGGCATCACGGACTAGTTAGTGCTTTGGTTTAAAATCCAGGAAATAACTGTTAAAACACAGAAATGTTAAAGCTTCCCTAAGAAACTTTTCCCAGAAATTGAAAGTCACAGAAGACTTTTCTTGCTGTTGCTAATGACAGAGCACCTTCAACCAGAGTTTTCTGACACTTTCGAGATCTTGTATCTTACACAGAAAGTTTTGGCACACAGATAAAGAACATGGCAAAGTAGCAAGCAGATGAAAATAAAAAACATCATGCTCTCATAATAAATACCAGACAATTTTAACACTGGCCATATGCCTTACAATCAGCCATAAAAATACAGAAGCCTGTTTTACTGCACACAGAGACCCAATTACTCTTATCCATGTAGGTCAGTGCAGTTGTCTCTTCTACTCATTTATACACAGTTTTAAACTGTTAGAAGGACCACAGTTTGAAAAGCACCACATTAGTCTGATCATAGCGATTCTCTCTTGTTTGTCTTGAGAAAAGAAATAAAGATTTAACCTGGACAAAACATTTGTTCTGTTGTCTTGTGATCTGTACAGGGAGGTGGGAGGGAAGTAGGAAATAAAGATGTCACCCAGCCCAACCTACCTGACACTGAGCCACCCATAAAATGTCTGAGACCGGGAGAAACAACTCTCATCTTCTAATGAGAGGCCTCATGGCCTTTGCACAGCTCACAGCTCATTAAATAAAATATGTTCCGTGTTTGCAGCCAAGTGCCTTTTGCTTTTAACGTCCCTGATTGTGCAATTTAGCAGGCTGTGTGTGAGCTTTTGGTGTGGCATCACTGCTGGGTCTTGGTTCTCCTCTTTCAGTGTGCACCAGCAGCCTGCCTCTCAGAGAAGAGCTGGCAAGTAAGCTAGCCGTCACATGAGTGGAAAACATACCTTCTTTCTCCTTCTGGGCCTATGCAGAGTGAGTTTGTTTATTCTGAAGCTTGCTGTGAGGCAAATCTTCTTTCCAGGCTTTGTAAGTAGGAGAGATTTAGGGGCAGATGTGTGAATGAAGAGAGGCACTCACCTTTACTGGCTGAGTGACTTGGGAAAACTTTATTGCTGTAATATTCTGAACTAAATATTCACACCTGTTGGTGCAAACATGCTGATCACAGGGAAATGAGAATATTTATAGGCCAAAATAAGTGAATAAATGGCTGCTTAATATGTATTTTAAGGTCACAGACCTTCCCAGTGGAGACTTGGTGAGCTAAAGTGTGCAGATATCAAAAACCAATTGTATTTGTAGCAGTGCTCTCTGATTCAACAATTGCAAAAATGCATACTGCAGGTGGTAAAAATGGCCTGGGAATTAAAGTTTCAGAAAAAAGGATTTCAGTTTCTTAGGTTGTCAGTCTGAAGAGTTTTGTGATCACTTAATTTAACCACATTTAAGAAGAGAAAAATAAGTTCCCTGGTTGGAATAGGTTTCTTTCTCAAATGCACTGCTGAAAGTGTGACAGGCTTTGCCAGGTGATGATGACTCGGAGACCTTTTTAAGGAATTAGAAGGACCCCTGAGTGTAACACCTGTAACAACAAACCTCTGGCTTACTCTGCTTTCCACACCTGAAAAGCCTAAAACTCTTTCCTCAAGATCAGCATTACTCTGTGCTTCCTCTCTTTTGAGCATATTTTCAACAGGTTGATTTTGTTTTTCCCTGAAAGCACCAACTCTTCACTAAACTCTTCATGCCGATTCATCCCCTGGCATACAGATGATTGTAGAATGCACAGCGCCAGAGTTTACCAAAAGACACTTCTGTCACACAGTGCATCCTCATCCTCGGGATTTATGTTGCCTCTGTAGCACACTGTGACATCTAACTCCTAAACATTATGCATAAATGCATAAATGAAGGGATGTATGCCTTATGCATTTTTTTCCATAAATCCCAGAGGTGTTAATGTGTTGGCATGCAGGTAAACAGAGCCTACTATAAATAAATATCTAGATTTTATGGCTTAGCTGGAGGTAGTCTTCTCAAATGGAATTAAAAGTCCATGAGACACTCTCAAAGTATTTTTAAGTGTTTATCAAATGCCTAAGACTGAACACATATTTTTCTGAAGATCTTCTTTAGCTTAATAGTGTGGTAAATAGTCCTCACCAAAATTTTTCAAAGCTTTTCTGAGCAGCCATTGCAAAGGTAACCAGAGTTGTGTTAATTTATATTCGGTGGAGCTCTAATATGAAGTCTTTAAAAAGACAAGGGAGGAGACTGTGAAGTTTATTTAGCAATGTCCTTCACTAAATTTTCTTCAGAATTTTGAACGCTCTTCAAAGAAACTTCAGAAGATAATCTGAGGATTAGTTTTCAATGAGAAAAAATTGCATCAAAGTGAGTAAAAGCAAATGTTTTAGGGCTACGTTTTGTCCAAAATAGAAAGTGCAGTATGAAAAAGTGAAGCCTTTGAATAAAGCAAGCAAAGCATCCCTGGATGGTTTATGCAACAGCATAGAGGTGAGATTAAACTCTCTGAACCTAGATTCCAACAGTGCTAGTGCTGCTGAACTTTGGGTATCTGCATTCACTCTCAACCTTGAACCAGTTTCATGGTAAGGGCATGGACAGACTGAGTTACATCACCGTATCTGTGGTAAGCTGTAAGGAAATAAAAGGACTGTAAGATAACTGAGTTCAAAGTCATAAACAGTTTCAATACAATGGTTTTTTTTAAAGGCTGACATGTTTTATACGTTAACTACAATTGTTTTATTTGGATGTTCTGCAGACCGTTTGACACAGGGATAGGTCTGGTATCAGTTTCAGTCTAGAAATGCTGCTGATATAGAAAATAGAGCTTTTGCAGTAGGACTCAATGCAATTTACAGTGATGAAATCAGTGAGTGGCTTTCTCATAGTAGTGTTCTTTGAAATGTCCTGTGCTACCTGGAAAAGGTCATACAGCGATATAACTACACACACACACATTTATATGAGAAACAGAACTACACTTTTTTAAAAAGTGAAGCATTTGAAGTATTTCAGGAAGCTTTATCGAGGTGATGGAGCAGAGACTGACTGGCTATGTCCTAAAGTATGCAAAACTTTTTTTATGCAGGGTATTAAGTGCAGGGAATGGTGATTTGTAACTAAAAAACTGAACAACCATCTTAAAATTGGAAAAAATATAGCAAAAAGAATGCATTCCAGTCTAGGAATTAAATAATCTCACAGGTTCATCATTTCAGATTGACCTACCAGTGCATTCAAGTGAAATTTAGGACAGCATGAAAAATAGATTTTCAGGCCAAACTCCTGTACAGGGCTTCTCCCCAGGACAGTTTCAGGACTGTCATGAAGAGTCACAGCTGTGATTAAAAATCCAGGAACATTCACCTCTGTATTCTGCCAAGAACACTGATATAGCTTTCCCCCAGACTACTGGAGACTTGCTAGTCTAGGCTTCTGCTCCCTGGATTGAAGCAGACCTAATGACTTCCCAGCCATTCCACTTTTCAGTCTACGCTGAGCAACCCCATCTTCCTCTTGCAGGTGTGCGAGGGAGATACAAATAAAATGAGCAAGGAATGAGGAACAAACCACCTTCCACAACTAGGTCTGTTGGCCTGTGTTTATTTTGTTCTTTGTTTTGTGGTCGAATTTATCTGTGGCAGAAGCCAACCACATGATTTCCATTTAGATTTGCTATGAATTTGCTCCATGATTCCTAATTTAGAGAAACAAGCTTCACAAGCTTCACAGTCAAGGCTGTCACCAGGTCTTCTCGGAATGAAGCTTAAAGGCCCTCTCACAGACACCTATTGCATTTCAGGCTAGGGATGCTGCCTGTAAATGTCATGTGCCCAGGATCAGCCTCAGCTTTTTAGTACAAATGTAGTATTTTCCTCTGCACAGCCTTGAGGAGGCATAACTCCTTTATTATGTACAGCAGTGTGTGGGTGTTGGCTCTCTTCCTTGTAACAATCATCTCTTGAAGAGAGATGTCTCTTTACGGTAATGCTAAGAGTTATTTCCTTATTTTCATGATTCTTTTTGCTACCTGAATTCTACTGAAGCACGAGGCTCTGAATGACTTTATTTTCATTCAGCAGCAGAAGAAAATTACCATCATTACTGCTGTTACTGTTGTCATATTCCATAATTACAGAGACACCCTATTTTCAAAGGACAATAATGGCTTCTCTGGAAGGACCTAAGTAGATTTTTACCTGTCACCTAGAAAATTAATAACTTAAGGAGAATGTGGCACAAATCTGCAAAACCAAGAGTGGCATAGGGAGGGTCAGTAGCCATTGAATGTCTCGTCTCCTGAAACAAGAACATGTTAAGTGAAACTAGCAGGATTCAGATTCAAAACAAGGAGAAAGAGGCAATAGGCTGAGAGAATTGAGGTTGTTCAGCATGGAGTAGAGAAGGCTCTGGGGAGACCTTAAAGCACCTTCCATTTTCTAAAGGAGCCCACAAGAGAGCAGGAGAGGGACTTTTTACAAGGGCAGGTAGAGATAGGGCAAGGGGGGATGGCTTTAAACTGGCAGAGGGTAGGCTTAGGTTAGATATTAGAAAGAAATTCTTTACCTTGAGGGTAGTGAGGCACTGGAGTACATTGCCCAGGGAAGCTGTGGATGTCCCATCCCTGGAAGTGTTCCTGGCCAGGTTGGACAGGGCTTTGAGCAACCTTCCCATATCTCTGCCCATGGCAGGTGGGTCCCAAACTAAACTGTCCTATGGTTCTTCACACTGTGAGAGGTGATGGTGGAGCTTGTTTCCAATTCATGTTGAAGTCTGCATTGATGAGTGAGAGGCTGGACTAGGACATGAAAGAAAAATCCATTGAGGGCTACTAGATACAGATATCCAGCTCAGAAACTCACCTGGGCTGAAAATCCTTGAAGGATAAAAGAGTATTAAGGGAAAGTGTAATGCGTGCTTACCCTGCTTTACTGTTACCTCAGCATCCCCTTATGGCCACAGGTGGGGACAGCCTCTCGGCTGCCAATGGCTAAGTGTTGAAAATTGGCGTGCTGCGTACTTTGAAAGCTTGGTACACAGAGATCTTGAAGCTTACAGGAGTGCTTTGCATCTTTGGGGCTCAGAAGGAAAGTTTCTTGTTTGTAATAATTTTAGGAGTTCTGAAGATTTTTTCTTATTTCTGCTCCTGATTAGGATGAGGAAACCGCAGCTTTTCTAGCAGCATTGTAGGTGAAACTGAAGTTGGCAAATAAACCAGAATACTAAGGCGCTCAACAACCTTTTCTGTACCTCCTAAGAACTTGTTCTAACTCAACATAATCAGAAATTAAGGGCCTGGGATATTTAGGCTGCTTGTTTTGTTTAATAATATGTAGCTTGTTCAGGCCATCTCAGGACTGGATGGATAACTGAAATCATAACATTCTACCGTTGGATGTCTACAGTCAGTGTAAAACACACAAGGATGCCAAGCACACTACAAAGTAATCATGAACACAGTTCCTTTCTAGAAGGATTTGAGACCAAATGTTCTGATACTGCAGGTGGAGTTGTGCAGGCAGAATGGCAGTGCCCAGAAAGGAGGAAGAGCCTGAGTGAAAACACTGGTAATGGGGTCAGTGACTCCTATGTTCAGAATCATGGCTTTCTTTCAGACTGTATGGAAGGAGATCAAGGTGTAAAAGAGCTTTTACAAATACACTTTATTCTGAAGATTCACCTGAATCAGTTATTCTTGTTATTGAAAGCAAAAACTTATTGAAGGAGAATGATTAGGATAACTTTGCTCAGCTGGCAGTTTTAGGAGTCGTTTGTCTTGAAGTGATTGCAGCACCTGGATGAAGAGGGATAGGGAGGATTGGATTCATAATGAGAAGAGCAAAAGCTTGGATTTCCAAAGGGCTTCTCAGCAGCCATAGTGCAAAGGGAAAGGCCCTTCTGTGGATGAAGAGCTGGTCAGAAGGTGTCCTGGTTTTGCCTGGGATAGTTCATTCTCTTCGTAGAAACTGGTACAGCACTGCATTTTTGATTCAGCATGAGAAAAATATTGATAGCACACTGATATTTTAGCTCTTGCTGAGTAGTCCTTACTTCAAGTCAAAGACTTTTTCGTTTTCATGCTCTGCCAGTGAGGAGCTGCACAAGAAGCTGAGAGGGAACACAGCCAGGATAGGCAGGACCTGAACTGGCCAAAGGGATGTTCCATACGACAGAGTCGTTCTCAGAACATAAACAGAGCAGTTGGCCAGGAACCACTGATCACTGCTGGGGGAGGAGCTGGGAATCGGTCAGAGGGTGGTGAGCTACTGTTTGGGCATAATTTGTTTCTTTGGTTTGTTTTTGTTTTGTTTCGTTTCTATGAGTTTGTTTTTTGTTTGTTTGCTTTTACTTTGTTTCAGTTATGGAACTGTTCTTATCTCAACCCAAAAGGTTTTTTCACTTTTTTTTCTGATTCTCTTCCCCATCCCACTGTGGGCGGGGGAGAGTTAGCGAGCTGCTATGTGGCACTGAGTTGCCAGCTGGGCTTAAACTGTGATTTAAGATGAGAAACAGAAAGCAGGAGTGAATGATCAGTTCCATAAAAATGTGTGCTAAACGTTCAGAACAGAAAAGTGAATCAAATGTGAGACCATACAGGGAAAGGAGTAGAGGAGACAGTCAGGACTTCTGTTGTCCCTCTGTGTCTGTGCATCTGCTGTTCCTCTGTGTCTGCCCTGTGTTTTGAAGACTGAGCGGGTCTGGTTCCCTCATCTCCAAGAGGTGTAGATGGGAACTGGAAATAGTTCAGACATGGATCTGTGGTCTGACCCAGCAGACTGAGCTGTTCCTGTGCCAGTGTGTGGCTGTTATCGTGACAAGCAGATGGGGATGTGTGAGCTTGACAGAAGGAATAATCAGAGGGTCAGCAGAAACAGTGTCAGAGCTGAGGCTCTGAACACACAGTTTCTGACACCTTCGGAGAGTCAGCTGTAATTGTGCTCCATGTCAGAGGACTTAGTCACAGCCTTATTTGCTGAAAACAATATTTTTAACACTATTTCTTCAAAATAACCGTGATATTTTTATGTTTTGAAGGGAGTTCAGGACTATGAAACTTTCTTTTCAGAGAGGATTGATGTATATTTTTCACAGGAGGATTAATGATGTTTCAGCTACTGTATTATATGTCTTCCTAAAATAAAAGCCACTGGAAATTCCTTTCAGTTCTATGAAGCGGCAATCAGCTGGGCTTCAGAGAGCTGTCTTTTTTTTTGATTGTAAGTGCACTGCCAGAGGCAGAATTTTCTACCATTAATTATAGTAAAGAAGACACAGTCTGTCATTTTAAAATTTATATCTGACTATTTAACTTCCTATAACTCATCTTTTTCTTCTTTTTGTTCTACATATGTGCTTTTGATTTGGCACAACCATTAAACTTCCCTTATCCTATGTTGGTAGTTGTAATTCTAGAGTTGAAACGTGTGTTGATGTAAGTTACTCTAACCTCTCCCACAATTGTGCTTATCTTTATGGTAAGGTTCATTTCAATACATTTATTTTCATGCATTTTTTAATTTGCATATTGCAGGGTATTGAATGTGTACAACTCTGGTTAATCGGGAGTTCTGTGCTAATTCTTTGCAGGGGAAACTATCCCCTGAAAGGCTACTCAAGTCCACTCCAGAAGTTAATACTCATCTTGGGTTCTGTGCTCAGAATCAGGTGAAATTGAGAGGCCTCATTTAAAAGATGTATTCAAGCAAGGGCTCAACTCAATCAACAGCAGTAACAATGCAATTGCTTCAGAGTTAGAGCTAAGAGGAAATTCCTGAGGTCCTTAAGGAGTTTCTGGTTGTAGAGAACACTGCCTTAGGTAGGTGGGACAAGATAGTGTTCCCTGGTCTTGCTGGTTTAAAATCTGACAGAGATGGGCGCTTTGTCAAGCATGGTGAAATGTGTGATGTGGCTCCTCAGTGTGAATTTTAGCTCCTGAAGTGGTACCTCAGCACTGGTTTGCCTCTGGCATGGCTGACATGCTCCAAACTCTCACAGGATAACATTTTAAGGACATAATTTTCTTTATGTCTTGTGTATTTTATTTATTATTTTTGGGGCCAGTTCTGATATTGAGAACTCCATAGCTGAGGATGACTTGATTTCACAGCAGCTCCTTTAGTTCTTCCCATCAATTTGAAACGATGCATTAGTGGTCCAGCTCTGTCCTTTTTCCATTTGCGAGCGGAGCTGTCATTTTTGCAAGAGCTGTCATAAGAACAACAGCAACGAAGCATTTACAAATAAAAGATACATGTTTACTGCCTTATTATGGTTCTTGCAGACTATCCTGTAGGTTAAAAAATGCGTGCAATTATTTTTCTTGTAGGGTAGTGATAGATTTGTGCACACTAAGGTACTATATTCATAGAATCATAAAATGTTAAGAGTTGGAATGGACCTTCCTTGACTTGGAAGAGGAAGTTTCCATGGGCAGGGACATCTCTCACTAGACCAGGTTGCCCAGAGCCCCGTCCAGCCTGGCTTTGAACACTGCCAGGGATAGGGCATCCACAACCTCCCTGGGCAACCTGTGCCAGTATCTTACCACCCAAAATTTGCCCGTTTCAGTTTGTACCCATTACTCCTTGTTCTATAACTACAATTCCTGATGACAAGTTCCTCTCTGGCTTCCCTGTAGCCCCCCTTCAGATACTGGAAAGTTGCTATGAAGTATCTCCACAATCTTCTCCACGATGAACAGCCCCAGCACTTTCAGCATGTCTTCATAGGTGAGGTGCTCCAGTCCTCTTATCAAATGTGTGGCCTCCTCGGGAATTGCTCCAACAGCTCCATGTCCTTCTTATGTTGGGGTCACCAGATCTGGATGCAGCACTGAAGGTGGGGTCTCACCAGAGCGGAGCAGAGGAGAATCGCCTTCAACCTTNCGGCCGCACTTATTGCGGGCGGCAGGGCGGGCGGCGGCGCTGGCGCGGAGCGTTACCGGCCGGCAGCGCACGGCCGCCATGGGGCGGTACTCGGGCAAGACGTGCCGCCTCATCTTCATGCTGGTGCT
>VZTG01007823.1:2327-34586 GCA_013397845.1 Melanocharis versteri | reverse complement strand
GTTTCAGTTTGTACCCATTACTCCTTGTTCTATAACTACAATTCCTGATGACAAGTTCCTCTCTGGCTTCCCTGTAGCCCCCCTTCAGATACTGGAAAGTTGCTATGAAGTATCTCCACAATCTTCTCCACGATGAACAGCCCCAGCACTTTCAGCATGTCTTCATAGGTGAGGTGCTCCAGTCCTCTTATCAAATGTGTGGCCTCCTCGGGAATTGCTCCAACAGCTCCATGTCCTTCTTATGTTGGGGTCACCAGATCTGGATGCAGCACTGAAGGTGGGGTCTCACCAGAGCAGAGCAGAGGAGAATCGCCTTCAACCTTCTGGCCAAGCTGCTTTGGACGCAGCCCAGTATTCGTTTGGCTTTTTGACACACCTGTTTAAAGGCTGGTGGCTGGAAATGAGCTGGCTCAGTAGATGGCACTCTGTCCTTTGGTTTGGCACTTTCGCCGCCAATAAAACACCAAAGGACGGTAATCATTGGATCCGTCGCTGGAACTTCACCGTCTCGGAGTGGCAGGAGCGCAGGCAGGACCGCCTCGGGGAGCTCTGCCTGCCCGAGAGGACCCTTCCCCCGCCGCCGCGCCGGCTCCGCGCCTCCCGGCGGCCCATCTATTTTCTGTTTATTCCGCGCCTGGCGGACTCCGCGTCCCCCGCCGTCGCCGCCNATCGCGCTGGTGTCCGACTCCTTCAACATGCTCTCGGACCTCATCTCCCTCTGCGTGGGGCTCTCCACCGGGCGCATCGCCCGCCGCAGCCGCCGCGGTCCCCGCGCCACCTACGGCTACAGCCGCGCCGAGGCGGTGGGAGCGCTCAGCAACGCCGTCTTCCTCACCGCGCTCTGCTTCACCATCCTCGTGGACTCCATCCTGCGCCTGGCCCGGCCCGAGCCCATAGACGACGCCCAGCTGGTGCTCATCGTCGGCACCCTCGGCCTCGCCGTCAACGTCGTGGGGCTCCTCGTCTTCCAGGACTGGGGCGCCTGCTGCCGCGGGCGACGTCCGCCGCCGCCTCCGCCCGCGGCCGCCGCGCTGCGGGACGTGCCCGCTGGCATCCCGAACGGCGAGGCGGATGAAGCAGGTGCCTTTCGGCTGCACTTCGCCTTCCCCTCGTGTCCCGCATCTCTCCCCGCTCCTCCTTCCCTTCAGCATCCCTCTCGCCTCTCCGCACCCTCCCCCGTCCCCTCTCTCCCTCTCGTTTCCCCTCGGGACCCGCCGAGCTATTGGCCCAATGCCCTGGGCCCTGTCAGAGCCCCAAGGCCACCCGTGGCCCCCGGGGGGTTTCGCTAAGCTCACTCAGGCACCCGCCGCCTCTTTCACTTTGTACTTTACCCCGGGCTGCTGGGTGTCCCCTCGGGATGCGGGGAGGAGGCGTTGCCCAGGGAGCTGCATGGGAAATGTTTTGGCTTGTTTTTTTGGTTATTTTTCTTGTCGTCTTTGAAATAAGCTGGTTTTGAGAAGGTTGATGTTTTTTCTGTTTGTAGAACTTATACACAACACAGCGTTTCTTCTTTGAATGCAGGTGATTCACCAAATGACCAAAAGAGCCCTGAAGAGGGGTCTGAGAAGAAAAAAGAGAAAAAGTCTGAAGCCTTGAACATCAGAGGTATGGCATAGAAGCATACTGCTAGTGTTAAATTACCTTCAAACATTTTATGGTTTCCATTTCAGATTCACATGAACACCCACAAGTATCAGTAAGAAAGGGAGCAGAAGTCCAGAACTCTTCTATGTAATTGGATCCAGTTATCTTTAGCAGAGAGACTTTGATTGTATGGAATAATATGGGTAGTAACGAAATAGTGTCATGCTGATTTGGCTCCGAGTGTGCTCACATTTTGGTTTTTATTCTTAGAAGAGTGCAACTGAACGTTTGGAAAGGACTCAAACCCTATTGCACTAACCTCAAGTCATTAGAGCCTTTACAGGAGGGTAACACAGGTAGCTATGAGGTGCATCTTTGAGTATCACTGATGTAGTAGTTGAGCAATTTTCAACCTTAAAATGCTTTTGGGCAGAAAACAGAAATCCTTCTAAATCCCAAGGTTGACAATGTTTTGTTGTCAGCATAAGGATCAGGACTCTGAAACTGGTGCTTCAGCATGGTGTTTTTGTGGGTGTGAACCCATCCCTGTGAGAGTCTGTGACAGGATCAGCCCTTCCTGTGTTGTAATCTGGCAGGTCTCTGGGAATCTGTGGAGTGAAACATAAAGCTACTCCTAGGAATAAATTACCCACGTGTCTCTCCCTGTCTGTGTAGGCGTTTCTATGCACGCACATTTACATACCTCCTCTGAGCAGAGCCAAAAGCAGATGTCTTTGAGGATAAGAAATATTGAGTTTGTCCCCAAGGAAAGGACTGTCAGAAACCTGAATCAGAACAGTAGTTTCAGGTTTCTTGTGACCACCTATCAGCAGCTGATATTCCCCCAAGGTTGTGTAAGTTTGCACTGCATGAATTCCACTTGAGAGGTCAATGTGGCAGGCAGGCACCTGGGTTTGCTGGGGGGCTTTTTGTGTGTGTGTCTGTCTTTCAAAAGTGTTTTCAGAGCTACACAAATGCATCTGTAAGGGAAGATGCTTTGGAAAATCAAACCATGTGCGAGAGCCTCAACACTTGGCAGAATACCTAGAAGGTGTTGTCACTGGATATTATGGCATCATAGTGGTAAGGTTGTTGGAGCAGGATAAGCAAACTGTCACACTCAGGGATGGAGGAGAGAAGAGTAAGGTACCGATTACTTTGGAGGCCTTGCTTGCCTGAACTACAGTGCTTAGGTATAAAGATGCTGGAAGCTCTCAAAAAATGTCTGAAGGATAAGGAGTTTTGTGACAGTTATTTAAAGATACTTGTCATCTTTGATTTTTAAAAATAAATTTTTAAGTGCTACTTTAGTATGTCACCTTTGAAAAATCTATTTTTATTGTCTTTATAAATATTCCTTGCTTCTGTAATCGTAAAGATATGCCTCTTTGAAACTCTGATTCAATCTATACTTATCCTTATAAGTTAGTTTCATAGCTGTACTTACTTTATAATCACTTGGCAAAAAATTCTTTTGTTGTGGGATTGGAGCCTCCCTGAAAAACATGACAGGAGAAAATGGATTGGCAGAGGAATGGCTTCCTTGATTTTAAAACTGGTAGGAACAGGGATCCATAAATTGTGCCTGGCAGGATTAATTATTGTAGTGTGAAATTATTCCTTTTACTGATTGAGCATATGCAGAGTAGTTCAGTCAGACTTTGGAATGCAAGCTGTTGGAAACTGTCACCTATGGTCTTACCATACTGACTTAATTTAGTAAAAAATGATTTTCAATTCCAGCTTATAATCATAGCTTTTGGGATTTGATAGGGAAATGGGTTCATTTCTGGCTGAGCCCTAATTCTGTGATGCATTACCAGGATGTATGTATTAATGATGTTAAGAATGTAAAATAAGCATTTTTCCAAATTTTGTATTCTCAATTACTAATTCATCAAAATTCTGACATAGTTTTTTTCTTAACTCTAAAGAAGGCTTTCTGAAACATTTTCCTGTTCTTTATAAGCTGTGCTCTCTTCTTAGTTGCCTGGGCAATGCAACTGCATCCTGCCTGTCCCTCTTGTTAGTGCAACAGCTGATAGCCCGTGCTGAATCAGGACTATTTGTAAATGAAAAGGAAACACTGCAACACTGTTAGGAGGAGTAAAACCCCGTGGTAGTCTGCCAAACAGGGCAGAACACGCCTGACTCCAGCAGAAAGAGCTGGACTCACCAGGAGCTTGTACTTTCTTATCTGACCCAAGTGATTCGGAGGAACTCCAGAGGTTGTGGCCTTCATTTCTCACACAGATCAAGGTGCATGTACAGAGCTGGCAAGAAACAGCAACACGAGCACAGTTCTAGGGCTAATCCAGTATCCAGCATCATCGAAACTCTTTGCTGTGTTGTTAATGAGTTTTGGGGGAGCCTTTTACAGCTTCTTTAGCCCAGAGGAAGGGATTAAATGGCAGTGAAGCACTTGAGAGTGTATGTGATAGGGTTGTTAAAAGGAGATGAATCGTTTACTTCTCTCACAGCCCCCAAACAAAAAGTATTGACAAAGAAATTCACTTCATATAGAGAGAGAAGTTCTGAATTCAGGCATGGGTTGGAATAAAATCTGAGTCTGAACGGTAAAAACTAACAAAACTTGTGTTTGTTTGAGCAGTGATGGGAAGAGGGAAGTTTATGTAAAGTAGTAAAGAGAGAAAGAAGAAAAAGGGACTTCTTGGATAATTGTAACTCTATAGCAGGAAGACTGCTTCGGTCATTGTAGTTTAAAGAGCAGCTAAATATGTTACTGTAAAGCCTGTTTTGTGTCTTTATCTTTCATACAAAATCATGTTTGTAAGACGTAAAAAGAGGTACCCAGCATTCCTCTCAGAGTAGTCTAGGCACTAAACCATGTGACTGACTCTAGAACCACATTCTGATTTTTGGGAGGTCTGAAGACTAGCGGTATTGATGGAACAAGGTTTAATATGACTGGTAATCAAGCTTGATCTACAAATTGATATTTGGAGTCAGCTTAGATTTCACTTGGGCAATTTTTCAGATTTCAGCAGTGTCACAGAAACTGGTGGGGGAAGGTAACTGCTACTGGGGGTGGTCTGCAGCTCTCAGCTTCCAGGATAGAATGGATAGATTTAGTCACGAAATTTTAATTTAGCTTCAACATGCCAGGGTCTCTTAATAATCTTCATGCATTTAAGCAAGCGCATTTTGTGTTACTATGGCATTGCAGCTGGACAGCAGTCACTAGCATACCCTACGTGCTTAATAATGCATCCCACTCAAACAGCAGTGCTTCAGAGTCAGTATTTCCCTTGCTGTTTCTTCCAAAAGCTGTTACTGTAAACTTTGGTTATGATATTAATGGCTGGAATATTGCATTCTTCATGTCAAGTGGGACGTACTTGAAAAATGCAGCATTACAACTCCCCCAGAAAAAAAACCAAAACAAAGCAAAAAACCCCCAAACCTGCCCCACTAATGGAAATTGTGCCATTTGTTTCAGGTGTTCTTTTGCATGTTATGGGAGATGCACTTGGATCTGTGGTCGTGGTAGTTACTGCTACCATCTTCTACGTGCGTCCTCTCGAGGGTGCTGCGTGCAATTGGCAGTGCTACATTGATCCAAGCCTGACTATAGTCATGGTGGTCATCATCTTGTCTTCCGCATTCCCACTCATAAAGGAGACCTCAACTATTTTGTTGCAGATGGTCCCCAAAGGTGTCAATATGCAACTACTGAGTAAGTCAAATTTGTTGTTGAAATGCTGTTAATTTTAGTTATGTATTTCAATGCGTATGTTATTTGTGGAATTACATGTTTGGATTATTTACTCATAATAGCCCTAAATTCTCAAGAACTGTGAGAAATGGTCACATGCCTGTGTCCTAGCAACATGACTCAAATCTCTCTGGATTAGTTAAAGCATGCATTTTGAGAATGTGGTACTCCAACAATACATCAAACATACCAGGTCTTGAGCTGTTAATGCTTTGTGTGGGTTATTTGTGAAAAAAACAACACTGAGTTACAATCTCTTCCAACCCTGAAGTGGCTACTTCCGAAAGGCTTCCAAAACATCTTAGAAATTTCAATTAAGGTTGGTTAATTCTGTAGCTCTTAGGTGCTGTTCGCACTGGTTAATTGTGGAGTAGCACTGGGTATTTCTGGAATTCCATCATGCTCAAGGCTCAAAGAAACCAGAAGGTGTGGGGTCTTGATGGAGGGAGTGATGCTGTAATGTTTCCTTTGTGAACAGCTGGTAAATTGCTATTAGGGAGCCTAAGGGATGGGTGAATCCAAAAGGAAGGGTGGCCTGTTCATGCAGTCATCTGGAGGCTGAACTGAGGGCAGCTGGGAGTAGACATGTTTTATCAAGTATGCCTCTTCTAAAATGATAGTTTTGACACTGCTGCTTTTGGATAGGGTGCCTAGTGAGACAGCTGATCATTAGCCAGTGCACCAAAGCCCCTAATACCTCTCTCTTGTGTCTTCCAGCTGAGAGACTCGCTCGTGTACCAGGGGTTACCAGCCTCCATGAGGTGCACGTCTGGGAGCTTGCAAGCGGGAAGAACATTGCCACTCTTCATGTCAAGTGCCAAACGCCTTCTGATTACCAAGATGCTGCTTACAAAATGCGGAAGATTTTCCATGAGGCAGGAGTCCATTCCGTGACCATCCAGCCCGAGTACGCTGACCACA
Organism: Melanocharis versteri; assembly: GCA_013397845.1. NCBI lineage: Eukaryota > Metazoa > Chordata > Aves > Passeriformes > Melanocharitidae > Melanocharis > Melanocharis versteri. The sequence goes on along the minus strand of VZTG01007823.1, from coordinate 28,345 downwards.
AGACCTCGCAGCTACTGTGCAGCTCACCCTGCATCTCAGAAGCTTGTGACTCTCATCTGTGCTGCAGCCAGAGGGAGGACCCCCAGGCTAAAACGAATAGCTACAAGGAGAAAAGCAAAAGCTCCCTTTATGCACAGCACAAAGACAATGGTTCAAGGAAAAGTGACATTGAAATCCCTATTGAGGACCCAGCGGCAGAGGAGAGCGTGAAAAACGTGAAAAATTGTGATATGTCCGATGACAAATCACAGTCGGGTGGTACACGATTTTAGGCAATTCCCTCTGCTCTGTGTCATGTTTTCAAGGAGCAAACATATCCTGGCTGGGAAGGGGGACATAGGTGGTTGTAGCTGAAGTTGGTGTGGCAAAAAGATTTCTGTGCTTTAGCTGTAAACCAAAATACACCTAAACCCCCCTTATACTGAAATAGGGATTAAGATTTCCACCAAGGCTGTTGCATTCACGTGATTTTTGCGATGCAGCCATACCCAGTTCCTTACCAAACTAAGGGTGAATTCCTCCTGTTAGAGTGGATGGGGCATATCGCTCTCTGTCTGCACTGATGTTTGCAGTTCATGGCCAGTGGCACTGGGAAAGAAACTCTGGCCTTTCCTGCTGAAGTGAGCTGTTTCTTGAAAGCCCTGTGTCCAGTTAATGATTGTACTGGGCTAAAGTACTGTATATTTATAAAGGACCTCAGTAGAGATGCTTTATGGATCCTTAAACCCCATTTTTGCATGGACAGTTCATTTTTAACTGACACTTCTGGCCAGTGTGGTTCGTGAATGAAATTAAGAGTGTCTAAGGGGAAGCACTCAGGAATTTTGACTCGTGTTGTTTTCTTGATTGACTCCCGTATTTAGGGACAGGGCAGAAGCTGGTCTTGCTTCTCTACTAGAAATGCTGGAGTCCCAGCCTAATCACAGATGAGCGTGCTGAGGAATAGACTGCTTGTCATGAAAGCAAATGAGTACCTGCTAACATTGTACTGATTCTAGCAAATGGAAATGCAGGCAGTCATCCAATTAACTTTTATCTTTTTCACTGTTGTGATTGTTCAACTCAGTCTTTTAAAATTCTTTTTATCCTTCTCCTGACAACACAAATTCCAAGAGCCACGGTCTTATTTCATCATTGTGCAGGATGATTGCATTATCTTTAACACTGAGTCTGTCATTATTCATGCTGAATAAATAAGCTAATGTGTTTATTATGAACAGTTGAAATTCTGCAATTCTATTATTAAGGCATAATTTAATATTGTATTAATTAAGGAAGCACCTTTAAAGTCTTGTATGCAGTATTATCACTTAGAGGGAGCTTTAAAAAATTAAACCAGGAAATTTTTCCTGGTTTAGTCTCAATCATTTCTTGTTGGCTGGTTTTAAAGGTCTGAACCCTACCCTCTGCGCTGGCCTTCCTCCCCCTGCCCAAAGGTGTATCTCAAAGAGTATTTAGTGAAGCAGTTCACTATCTTTTTGCTGCTTGCTCTTTCTGAAGGTATGCAAGGGTGCTCTAAGGAAAACAAGGCGATGTGCCCTGTCACCAGTGCTGGATTTCAGTCAGGTGTGTTTCACGAGTTTCTGGGAGAGGAAACCCGCTACCCACTCCATACTGAGTCTAGTGCTTGGTCTCCCTAGCTATGCAGATCAGATCCAGAAGATTCCAAGTTTTGCTGGCAAAAGCAGCCTTTCAATGGTCTGTGTGGCTTGGTCAGGCTATTTTATCCATTTATTCACAAGGACACCTTTGTAAAATAGTGGTGTCTTTACCTCAGTGACACCTTAACAGAAAGGGCAGACTGATTTCCAGCCTGGGCTGGGAAAATACCAGGACCTCCTTATAAGGATGGCTTAAAAGCAGCCAACTCCTTATTAATAAAGATGATTGCAATAATTCAATTAATATTAAAACACACAGCAGGATATTTTACTGCTTGGAATGTGGTATTTACTGAAGCAGTGATTCCAGTCTAAATAGGACATTTCTAGAATTGTAATTACCCCTTTTAAACAGATTTTGGGGTGAATTAAGGTATTTTATACCATTTCATTGTAGGTTTGTATTATATAAATTAACCTATTTGTTAATATAATTAGGAGCTTGATCCTCCAGTCTTTTTGATTCCATTGGCAGCAGCAGGATCTTGCTTGGCAGTTATAGCATGAGTTAATGTAAATCAGAAAACATTGTAAGAAGTGCTCTGTGTTTTAAAAGCATGTGCCATGAAGTAAGACAGCCCTTTCTTCTGCTCTTTTTTTTTTCCCTCTTTATTTTCATCTCTGATGATGCTTAGATGTAAATAACAAATACATTTATTGTGTTTTTGAGAACTGGAATAGAAAGCTCCCAAAATAACAACAAAGTCTATGGGAGAATTTTCTTCACAGATATTCTCTAAAACAAGTACCCTTTCATAATTATGCATTTGTATCATAAATCCGGTAATTATATGTATATATATATAGACACACACACACATTATTAAATGGTTGAACGCTGAAATGGCAGTATTTACTCTGGGATTAAAAAAAAATAGTATGTGTGATGTTGGGGCATCTGTCAAAATGGACAACTTTTATTCTTCCAGTGTTAAAACTGTGGCTATGCATTTTTTTAAATGTTTGAAAGTGTTGTAACCTGAAAATACAATGAAATTACATTCTTAGATTTTTTTTCTCTTGTCTGGTTGAATGTACTGTAATTACTTCCTGTGAATAAATGGGACAATACCAGGGATTATAGAGATCTTCATATCTAGAAAACAAACAGATTTTAAATTTGCTTTATTACTTAGGCAAGCAAAACCAACAGAGCTATGTTATTTATGAGATAAACCTTGATTTTTTTTGTGTTGGGACTTTCAGGGTATTCAGCTAAGGTTTCTGACCAGCATCTTTGCCTTCCTTTGAGTAACAAAATATTTTTCTTCTGTACTGTGTGTCCCCTCTCGGCTTCTGTGGGAGACTTCATTCCAATCAGCGTGTATTTTGTATTGGCCTATTTCCCTAAAGTTTTTGGCATATCTCTCGTAATTCTGTTGAAGCAGGCTTCCCTCATTTTGAGATACAGTATATTTCCATGTTAGCCCTTATCTATGGGCACTTGTTCTAAATTCAGTTTTGTAGTCTATTGCACTGTCATAAAAGCTCTGTTCTGGTCTCTTTAGCTGAATTGCTTTGTTTCCCCCCCGACAAATGCAGGATGATTGTGCTGCTCTGTCCTCTTCAAGCACTGCCTTATGCTTGTCTCTCACGGCATTCGGGTTCTCTCGCAATGATTGTCCCTTTCTGTCCATTGCTGCTGGTGGCAAAGGAAATCTGTTTAAATTATGTGTGACTTTCAACTGGTTGTCCAGCTCCTGTGGACATGATCCATAGCCAGTCATACATGTGACCTGGTAGGATGATGATGAAGCCCTTGCTAGGCTTGCCACATCGTTCTAGAATAAAAGTGATAGCTGGAATAAGTTAACATGACATTGAAAGCAAAAGCAATTTACTGGCCTTCATCAGTCGTGTGCCTTTTCTTAAAGGGAATCAATTATATGTCATGTTTTCGTACGTGCCAAAAGTGTCAATTTTTAATGTTTTCTTCTGTAACTCTCTACATGCAGGTGTTGCCTTTACTCTTCATTAGAAAGAAAAATTTTACTATTTTCAGGAGTATTGCCTTTGTTTTACCAGTTTTCAGTTGGGTTCCTTTTCCTTGTCTTCTTTACAATACTTACTTTGACTCATAGCGCAAGTGTGCTTTTTTCCTCTTAATGGTTTTTTCGTTGCCTCTTCCATCAAAGCAGGATGGTTTTGATAGCCTGGTCATGGTGATGTACCAGTAATACAGTTTAGAAATACTATTTTATGCACTGGTTTAATTTTTGCACTCCATTCTATTAAAATACACCCGCTTTCTGGTTTTGCCATGTGACACACCTTACCATTGCAAACCAATTTTTGACCTTCTTTATTTTTTCCTGTTCTTTCCCTCTGCTGTTCCTGGCTATAATGCTTACTGTCCTGAATACTCCCTTTTATTCTGAACTTTGAAAGGAACATCCCAGCACCTGAATTTTTCCCAAAGTGAAGTTCACTACCCGGATTCTATGGATGGCTTGATGTGAGCTACTCCGAGGACTATTTTGTGTCCTGTGGTCTGTGTAGAAGTGTTATCCAGGTAGTCATCCTGAGATATGAACACCTGTGTTTATGTATAATTAAATTCTTTATAAACACTCTACCTGAATCAACTTCTTAATAAAAGTTGATTTCTAAACCTGGGAAGGTAAAATGAAATCAGGAGGGGGTTCATTGGTCACTCAGTAATATCTTGGGGGAAAGTTAAGTAAAAGATAATTCAAAAGCTATGAACATTCCTGTAAGTTCTACTACTTACTCTGCTGTACAGTGGAAGCACTTTCTATGTTATATACTTTATTTGAACAGTAATACCTTGATGTGAGGATGTCACTGTATAAGATTGTTACATTTATGGAGCTGTGTTGCTTAAAATTTTCCTCCAGTTTTTCTGTTCCTTATGTGATTTAATGTGCCAACATGTAATTTCCATGATTGCTGAATCTCACTGTGGTTTTATTAACCATTAGTGAGAAATGACTTAAGGTTTTATGTACAGCTATATTTTTATCAAAATGAAGTTTGAATGTCTTGTAAATAAAGTGTATTTTTAAATAAACCTTTGTTCTGAGCTTGATATATGCTAGCAATAGGAAGCTTGTGTCTCTCTGGATAATTTTAAGACCTTTGTATGAGTGAAGTTTGTTCTCAGCCTGTGAGACAGTTAATGATGTAAATTTTTTATGTATTTAGAAGAAAAGGGGATCAACACTCAAAAGCTTTTCTTCTGCAAATAGCCTCGCCTTTCCTAATCTGGGAGTGAATTTAGGGTCCATAAGCCTGGGGTTGCAGACAAGGATCTTGGCTGCATCTGGATGGGCTCTTTGCAGATGCAGGGGCTATGTTGGTAGCTGGCTCCTTTGGCTTCTAGTCAACAGTTCTCCTGTCTCTATTGTTCTCAGATACACCTCTGTGTGCACGAGGATTTTGCCGCATGGAGAAAGTTGAACGTGTGTATCGTGATTCTCACTCCTGGGTTTCACGACCTGAATGTGCATGCTACAAATGGGATGAGGTCTAACACTACAAGTTTAGGTGCTGGTTTTGGAGCAGCAATCACGGAGGTGCCCTCATATGTTTCTCTCTTCTTAGCTTCAGTATCAAGTATCTGCTACCTGGTCCCTACCCCATTTTGTCCAATTCTCCAGTTGTTCATGTCCCTACTTATTTTGTTAACAATAATCAATAAGGAGGCAGTGGTCATTGTGCTTGGCTTCTCTTTTTGTCCTTTGAGTCTGTCTGAGTGGCAGATGCTACATAAATGCTGCATAAGAAATTCAGTTCAGGTTTGGCCAATATATTGCCTGTGCTTGTGTGCCTGGTTTGTGTTAGTCAGCTTGGAGATGATGGATGACTAGTGATTTGGAAGACAAAACTGAAAAATTTTTAAAGCAATTACTGAGAATATTAAAATTATACATAGAGTCATAGAATGTTAAGGGGTTGGAATGCACGTTAAGCATTACTTAGTCCTACCCCCCCTGCCATGTGCAGGGATACCTCCCACCAGAGCAGGTTGCTCAAGAGCTTACCTAACCCAGTCTGGAACTCCAGGGTTGCGGTATCCACAAACTCCGTGGGCAACCTGTTTTAGTGTCTAATCACCCTCACAGTAAAGAACTTCTTCCTAATATTTAACCTAAATTTCCCTTCTTTCAATTTGTACCCATTATTCCTTGTCCTAACACTGCAGTTCCTGAGGAAGAGTCTCTCTCTGGCTTCCCTGTAGCCCCTCTCCAGATACTGGACAGTTGCTGTGAGGTCTCTCCACAACCTTCTCTTCTCCAGGATGAACAGCCCCAAGAATTCTCAGCCTGTCTTCATAGGTGAGGTGCTCCAGTCCTCTTATCAACTTTGTAGCCTCCTCTGGAGTTGCTCCAACACTTCCATGTCCTTCTTATGTTGGGGTCTCTAGATCTGGATGCAGTATTGCAGGTGGGGTCTCACCAGAGCAGAATAGAGGGGGAAAATCACCTCCTTTGACCTTCTGGCCACACTGCTTTGGATGCAGCCCAGGATTTCCTTCACTTTCTGAGCTGCAAGCACACATTGCCAACTCTTGTTGAATTTTTCATCCACCATCACCTCCAAGTCTTTCTCCACAAGGCTGCTCTCAATTACTTCTCTGCCCAGCCTGTGGGTGTGTCTGGGGTTGCCGTGACTCAGGTGTAGGACCTTGCACTTTCCTTTGTCGAACTTCCTGAGGTTTGCATCGGCCCAGCTCTCCGGCCCATTAAGGTCCCTCTGGATGGCATCCCTTCCCTCCAGCGTGTTGACTGCACTGCACAGCCCCGTGTCACCAGTGAACTTGCTGAGGGTGCCCTTGATCCCAGTGTCCATGTCACCAACAAAGATACTGAATAATATTGGCTACTACAGTACTGACCCGAGGGACACCACTCGTCACAGGTCTCCACGTGGACAATGAGCTGTTGACCACCACTGTTTGCATGCAGCCCTTCAGCCAGTTCTTTATCCACTGAGTGATCCACCTGTCGAATCCATGCCTCTCCAATTTGGAGACAAGGATGTCATGCAGTACAGTGTCAAACACTCCACAAAATCCATGTAGATGACATCAGTTGCTCAGTCCCTTACACCAATGCTGCAGCCCCGTCATAGGGGGTGACCAAATTTGTCAGGCATGATTCCTGCTTTGTAAAGCCATGGTGGCTGTTACCAGTCATCTCTTTGTTTTCCATGTGCCTTAGCATAATTTCCAGGAGAATCTGCTCCATGATCTTGCCTGGCACAGAGCTGAGACAGACACAGATTTTGTTGAGACCCTCAGCCTTCTTTTTATCCCAGATAGCCAGGTCTCCTGTTTCCCTATGGAGAGGAAAATTATGCTGGAGAGGAAAAATATGCTAAAGAGGAAAAAAAAGCTATGAACAGAAAATAAATGTTGAGGATTTAACCCAACAATTATTGGTTGTACATGAAAATTACTGCAGTGATGCTGCCCAAGTGATCCTGGGATTATTTTACAAAGATACGAGATCATGCTCTGATCAATAAGTGTTGAAAAAACACTGTTTTAGGACAAGAAGAACAAGGGCCAAGAGATTTGGATCTAAGGAACAGTTTCCCTGCTGCACAGGCTGACATAAGGCACTTGAAATTCAAGTACTTCTCTACACAGAGGCCCTCATTTTTTGTCTCAGTCCTTCTGGAGCAGAACGTGTTTTTCCTCTTTAGAGGGCTGCTACTGTTTTGGTACTTTTGTACTCTCCAAGAAGCCACAGAAATAGGATGAGTTTTGGCTGGATGTGGTAGACTGTGTTTTTAAAAACAGCCTCTAAAAAAGAGTCCACAATCTGTATAGCTTCTTACGCATTCAATATTAATTTATGCAAAATGTTTTTATGTATTCAAGTTATAATATATATTTGCAATTACATTTTGTTGTGTTTCCAAACATGTGGTTTTAAACCCACACCTTTCTGCATGGATATTTTAGGTGGCTGCTATGGATTCCCCTCAAATGGGTGCATGTCTATCTGCTGAGGGAAAGCTCTTTCTCATCTGGTGGAGATCTTGCTCTGACCCAAAGCTCTATTAAGAAGTGAGGAAATAGCAGTGATCACAAATGGGGGATGAAGGGTCAGTTAAATTCTCTGGCAAATTTAGTATATATTTGAGGGGCAGTTAGTGAATCTTCCGGTTAGGATAAGGTGGAGGTTCAGTGAAACAGAGTAGGAGACGTGCAATGAAATGTCAATGGAAGTTAATGAGGTATTCATCAGGGATGAGTAAGCCTCTATCTCTTCAAGGGCACAAGCTTTGCCGGCTGATTCAAATATGGAATTTATTGCTGAGTCCTAGTCATGTTTTACAGGCAGAGAGTTATTTTGCTATAAAACGGTAGCTGGAAAAGCATAATTGCAATGCTTACCATCAGCTCTCTAGAGAGCCACTGGAGGTTTGTGGTTGAACTTTTCTCTGTTGAAGTGACATTGGCTGTCTGATGAAAGAAGCACATATCTTGGTCAATACAGATAGCAGGCATTTGAACAACCATGAATAGTTATCGACTGCTTGTATATTAGCCAAGTAATTATACCTGGGGACATTCCCAGGCACAGAGAGCAGCCGGCACACAAAAGCTTGTATCTCTGCTAGGGAGATACTGCTCACTTCAGGAGAGCGTGACTCCCTGCTGAGGGCCAGCTCAGATTAAGTCCTTGACTCTGGACTGTGCCCTAAAATGGCTGGGAGAGCAGTAATTGGCATGGGCTCTGAAATTCTTGAACACCTTACTAATACAGATCATCATGGTTCGTTGCCAGTTTTTGTTCAATTTACCAGTATTGGTGGGGGTCTTGGGCCCTGAGCCTCCACTCTGTTTTGCAAGGTAGCAGAACCTGCAGGTAGAAAAGGAGATGAGGCTGCTGGTGGTTTCTTGGGCTCTAGGGTGGAAAGGTTTCCTGTCTCGGCAGGCTGGGAGGGGAGAGGCTGCCCTGCTCAGCAGTGCAGTCAGCAGATAACACTATCATCCCAGCTACTTGCATGGCTCTGGAAATGAAAGGTGCAAGGCAAGTGGCACGTTCGATATGGCACTGCCCTTTGCTTTACCTCCTTCTGGTCCTAGTACATTCTTCTTTTTCTTTCAATGTTCACCCATGTTTAATAAAGCTCTGTGTCTGTTTAACCATACGTTGCTGACCACCCTGTGGTGAGGAGGTGGAAACAAAACAATGGTGAGAAGCTTCAGGGTATGTGTGGGGAAATAACCCAGTGATGACCTTATACAAATCATTGACATGGCACAGTAGGTCCACGGCCTAGAGTACAGAAAATTTTGCAAATAAAGGATTGCGTAATTTAAGAGGTAGAAGGTAACCCTTTTTTTAATAAACGCCTTAAAAATAAATCTTGTAAAAAGTATCTGATGTGGATGAGCCGATCCCCCAAGCTGTAAAACCAGGAAATACAACAGGCAGTGGGAAATCAGGACAGTGAATGCCATGACACCTTGCAGAGCAGCACTCTCTTTAATTAGCTGCTTCTTTTTAGAATTCCCATATGAAGTAGGGATGGTAGCCTTTCTGCACACCTCAGTTTCCTTTGCCCAAATTGGTCACAGAAAGTGTTTTCTTATGGCTGGGCTTTAAGTGCCCAGCAGTGCGCAGGGTCTACGCTGTGACAAAACACCCACCAGCAACACAGTACCTGCAGCTCTTTGTGCTGGTTGGTGCATGCTTCAAACAATTGCCCCCACATGAGTTAGGTGACGTTGCCATGCGGGGAACACCTTTCTACTCATGAACATCTCTGGTGTATAATTTCTAGGAGCGTAAGCAGGTGTTCAGTGAGGCCTATATTGTCTGGGTGTAGCTTGATAACTCATGAGAGAGGGAAATAATCATGGCCCCCACGGCCTTTGCATGGTGCTCAGAGGAGCTGCTCCCCAGTGCTCACTGAGGAGGAAGAGGGTCCTGCTTCTCCCCCACAGCCAGGCCAGCTCTGGGGGAGAAGACCTGTGGATCATCTGCTCCGCGCGTCTGTGCCTGTGCTGTGACAAAGGGATGTCGTTCATCCTCCGGGACAATCAACTTCAGCTGTTGATGGGGAAGGATTTGCTGAGGCTTTCAGAGAGGGAAGAGTGGGAGCCTGGGGAGCTCCCTCAGTGGCCCCCATAAACCCTGATCTCTGAGTGCCAGCTGAGTGCAGCACAGTTTCTGAGGCCATCTAGAAGTGGGCAGGGGTGTAGGCATCTTTCTACCTCCTAATCCTGGTACTTTCACTTGAAGGGAAGTGACTTACTTGAAATGTGTTGAGGCTTTTTTACAATTTCCCTTGATTCCCATTGTCTCCAGACATAGTTTTTTCATTTGTTTGCAGTAACTCCTATTTGCATCTGCCCTTTATTACATGAAATATGAAATACAAAATCTGATCTTAACCAGCCAGTTCCTTTCACTCACAGTGACAGCAAGTCCATCTACCCCTAAAAGTAACACTGGCACAATTTTTATGCTAGTATGCTGGCACTGTGTACTTGCACTGAAAAGAAAGGAAAAAGCAGAAGCAGAGATCCCAAGGTAATATTCTCCTAAGAGCTGTGAAATTCTACAAATGATGAAATGGATTATGCTTCCTCCTGGTTCTATGGCAGAGTATTGCTCCTCCAAGAAGGAAACTGATCTTCTTGGGTTAGTGGTTGGGCTGACATTCCCAAAGCCTGCCTTTGGCAGACGGAGCATCAATGTCCTTGTGCTTCTTTGTCAGCACAAGAAGGAAGTGATTTGGCTCCTGATGCAGGAACACAGGAGCAAACTATCTGCTGGTGGAAGCAAGCGGAAGTGTGTTGGCTAGAGGGAAGTTCTGGCTATTTTCACCAGCTGAAAATCTGTCCCTGTGCTCTGCTCTTCTCCACGTGGCAGGGAACTGGGCTGCCAGCACAGCAAGGAGGGGTTACACAGCGACTCAGCTGTCACCTTCAGGGATGAAAATTTACTTTTTTGGCTACAATGGGGATCTCCGGGGGCCATGGAACAGCAAGGCAATCACCCCCTACTCCTGCTGGTTCCTGTACATGTATGTGTGTATTATTTCTGGCAGAAGTCAAAGGCTTCTGCAAATTATTTTATATTTGCAACCCCCAACTAACTCTTGTGTTAAGTTTCCTTCTGAAAGACAAACACTGTCTCTCCAAGCACTTTGTGTACTGGCCAAAGAATAATCATGTGAGGCAGCAGCAATGGGAGGCTGAGGGGAACAAAGAGGAGCCTGGCTCACAGAGCTCTTTCAAAGCAGTTGTTCACTTGGCCAAGGAGTTCGGCAGCGTGCCTGTGCCTTCTTTGAATCCAGTGTCTCTGTCCAGCCCCATGCCTGCGCTGCATGGGTCAGGGTAACCTTCTTCGTATGGGACACGCACAAAGCAAAAAACATTCTGGGTAAATGTGGCTCCAGGACAAAGATCCATAAGGAAGAGATGTATGGAGTCTCTTGCAGGATGGAGGTTGTTTCCACAGCAAGTGCCAGCAGCAGCCGGTCTGATGAAGTAGAGAAATGTCTCATATTTAGGGCACATTCACATATATGCATGTATTTATTTTTGCATGCACACACATGTGCATGCACACACTCATATGATACTGATCGTATATGGCCATATTTATTACCATGTATCAGCAAATGCAAGTTCTGGCTTTAATCACAGTGCCACACAAATACGGTGTACTGGGTATCCCTGATATCTTCTCTCTGGTGTCTCTTTCCTGCTAATCAGTTTGAAATTGGACCAATTCACTATGTCAGGATTTCACAGTCGCCCTTTAACTACCTGAGCTTCTGCCTGGCAGAAACTGCCAGCACCTCTCATCAGGGTTTTTTTGTGTATTTGGTGTATTTTCTGTACCATTATTGAGCACTGCCATGTGGATCCCAGCTGTGTGGGGCATCTTTCTGCTAGGTACTGAAGCTGTGTCAAGGGCAGAGGCATAATAAAAGAACTTTCATTGTCCTGGGGTTCACACTGATTTTCCCTGCTGTGGTTGATCTGGGTGGAGAGGAGCACAAAGGCGGTCTTTAAAAGTTAGGTAGACGTGCACAGGGAGAAAAGAAGAGGGCATGGATAGACAAATAAAGCCAGTCCCCTCGGAAAAGTCCTCCTATTGCTTTGTTCAGCAGGTAGTTACTACTACAATGTGTTTTTTTGGCTGGCAACAGCCACAATCTGACCAGCTCTTATCACCCTTCCACAAGCATGCTGGGCCCTGCTCCACCCTGCCTCTATCTGGGGACTCCAAACTTTGGCCCCTCCAATCCTTCTGATGGTTTTACTTCTGCTTGCTCTTCTCAGATGCTTTCTCCCTTGTCATCCAGGGGCCCCCTAATCTCCTTTCTTCCTTGCCCATCTGTTCAGGGCTGCCAATCTCTCCCTCCTCAGCATGCTGCTGACCAATTTGTATTTGCTGTCTTTCTGCTTGGAGACCTCCTTAGCTTGGTCCTGCAAAAAATCTAAAAGGGAGTCATTCAAAGTGACCAGGTCTAGGGCTTGAAAGTGCAGCCAGCTTGAAAACTAACTTGCTGTTTACAGAGCTGCTGCTCAATTATATATCTAGATGTGGACATTGAATATACATTGCTGGCCAATTTTCTCTTTTTTATTGAGAACTGCCCAGAGGTTAGAAAGTTTGAAGATGTGAAAATTCAGCTTGCTTACTGTGGCTAAGTTGAAGTGTTTTTTAACACTACTGCTACTGCCAGCACTAACGTGAAAAGAAAAGACTGTAGTGACTACTTCCAAGCAATTTGGAGAAGAGACTCAGTACAAAGATACTCTGCGATACTGCTGCTTAAGGAAATACTTGCGAACCCTCAAAGCTTTTGTGGGATACCAGGTAATATCAGGGGCATGGGAAGTGTCTGACTTGACTGTTTTCCACAGTCCTTCTTCAGGGTCACATAGCAATACCGAGACAAAACTCCCTCCATCTGCTGAGTGTTCTCACTGCCAAACACCACAGATAATCTCAAGATCATCCTTGAGGTCCTGCTCATGCACAGCATTGACAAACCACCTCTTTTAAAAATCTGTTTTGTGTCTTATTTGAGACCAGGCTGGCTAGACTGCGGCCAGCTGGGTGTGCCACGAGGCTGACCTGTGCTCAGCCCATTCCTGCCTTTGCCACTTTGGTCCATCTGCCCCCAACAGGAGTGCTCAAAAAAACCCAGAGCATCTTCTGAGGCATGATTTTTCTCAAGACACAGAGCATATTAGAGCACTTGAGGTGAGCACAAGGTCAAGAAGAATGCACTTGCATGTGTCTCTTGTTCTTGATTTATTGTTCAGGGCGGGGAAGAAAAGAGGGTATTTTGGGTTCAGTGACAACAGAGGTTTATACGTGCTCTTTACTCAGCACTATGTGCTTTAGCATAAACCTCCCGACCCCTGGGAAACTGGCACTGTCATGATAACAAGCAGACATTACGAGTTAATGCCTATAATAACCTTTCATATGGTAAAAGATTTCCAGGGTTTACAGCTTTGAACCTGTTATCCTATACCAGATTAATACAACTGTATTTACAAAGTGATTACAGGGGCACTTCTCTTGAGATAGGCAGCTTTTCGTGTATGAATGATTAAAGGATTCTGACTAATTTGACTGCCGTTATATATTTAAGGAAAAGAAATCTAACAGAACTTGAGCAAAGATTCCAGGCACTTAATCTTTCAATGTGATTAATTGAAAATGAAGTTCAGCTGATTTGAAGGACTTGTGATTCCACCTTCGCTGAGATCATGGGCACTGTGAGACCTGTGGGACTGAACCTCATAAACGTCCACCGTGGCACCCATCACAGCTGTTTGTTTTTCCTGGCTGAACCAATGGCTCTGTCCTCTCAATTATTTTCTTTTTAATCTCCCCTCTCCTTCGGGCTTTCAGTGATAAGACTATGTTAATAAGGCTGAATTTTGTTTGCCCAGCTGGGCATTGTAAAGGAACCCTCTGAAATCTTGTTTGATCACATACTGAGGGGTAAACATTTTAAAAATGTTAAACTCTATAGAAATATCCTGAAGTTTATTGCTCTAAAAATTGCTAATTGTTCCTTTATTAGGAGAGCACCTGAGAATGAAGGTCAGATCCCTGTTTTCCCAGATGTACTAGAAACATAAAATGGGTGGTGCTTCTGAACCTGAAGAGTTTAAAATGTAGACCAAATTCTCAAACTTCTGGTTCATTTGAGTATTTTTTGGTGTGAGTTTTGCTTTTAGTGATGTTTGGTGGGATTAGCTAAACTAGCTATGGTGAAAGGGGTGTCAGGAGCATGTGCTACTGTTGGTTCTTAATTGCTTTGTCTTCCCTTCAGATTTAGTGATGCTGGGTCCAGTTACAAGTTAGTACATCAGGATTTATGCACATAGATCTATTTTAATCAGCAGACTCATTGATTTCAGTGGTTCTATAAATAGCTTAGGCTTAATAAAGAGGCTAAGAAGTTAATGAGTCTATTCTTCAGGTCTGAAAGGAATGCTCAGACTGGCTCCCAGTCCTGGTGCCTATATCAAGCTTTGTGCTCCACCTGTGGTTTTTCAGAAAGGAAGTTATTTGGCCCTTGGTCACAGGTCTCTGGCAGTCAAGGGGTGATATCCTTTTGTCTCAGGATGGCAATAAAATTCAATTTGTGCTTTCCAAGAAATATTTCATGAAGTCCTACATGAAAAGTAATGACCTTTACTTTTATGGAAATCATTCTGAATTGGAGTTGTCTGGGAGCAGAGGTCTATACAATCAGGAATTTTATTATCTGCCTGAAGCATTTCCTTTGTTTCTTATCTGCTTATCACACTGCGCAGCCAGAAATCTCCTTTCTGTAAGCTGTACACAGAACAACTTAAGCATTTATTTTAAACTATGTGGGTTTCTTAATGAGTGAGTAATGAACTACTTAGCCTGCTTTTTGAAAGCATGCACCTCTTCTATTACATTGCCCAGGGATCAGAAGCTGTTCAGGAGTAAGAGAACCATATATTTACGTGGTAATTCCCTGGAATGTCTTGCATGATCCTTAAAAAGCATGACCCTGATTAGTTGCCCTCCCCTACAGCTGCAGTCTGACCCTTGGATCTCAGAGTGGAATATGGTAGCTTAATGTAAACTGAATCACACACAGGAAAAATCCAAATGAGCGAATCGCTGTTATCTTAGTGAAGCCTTTGGCTGCACATGTATCTGTCTGGGCCTGGTGTAACTAAGCAGGGTCCAGTTCAGTGCTTGCTTGAGAGACATTAAAAGTGGCCTGCTTAGACTTTGTGTTTATTTCTGAGGAATGGAGGGTGACTGCTATCTCTTGTCCCCATCCCCCATCCATGCCCAAAAATCCCCAGGGGAAGGTGAGATGTCAGTAAAACAGAGAAGTTATATGGGAATTCCTACTGAATGGTGGGAAGGGAGAGGGCTGAGTCAGACTTCACCTTTAGACTTGAAGACCAGCATAATCTCCAGAGTCATTATGTAAGACCCTGGCTCTAAGTGTTGCTCTTTATGCCTTGACATAAGCCAGAGATGCAAGCCTGGTAAATATTGTACTGACTTAAATCTTTCACTTGCTCTGGCTTCGTATTGATGTTGCAAATGGAATTAATCCTGGTTCATGCTGGAATAAATCAAGGTAGTGTCTGTGTCATGGTATTCTGAATTCTCAGTAACAAGTCTAATCTGAAGTGCAATAGATTTAAAATCCTAGTGAGCTTACTAGGCACTAGATCATGGTCAAAGTTTTTGATGACTCGTGGAATTCTGGTATCAACAAAGGGTTCGTTCTTGAGTCAGTAATAATTCGTAATAATGATTCATAGAAGAGACAGAAAGCAGTGGTCAAAGGTGAGATGAATCATGCTGCCGGTGAAGCTCCATTTTGCTACTGATTCATGCCTTCCTAAGCTGGAAGAAAGCTACTTTACAGGAAATCACTCTCATAGAGTGGCTTCAGGAAAATCTACAATTTTTAAACTACTAATGTTTTGCAAACAAAAGCATCCTGCACTTGTTTAAAACAAGCATTTTCTCTCCTCATTGCCACTCCTCGGTTCTCTACTCTTCTACATCAACTGCACACAGAGTGAGACTGGCAAAGCTGCACTGTTGGTACCACGGCTGTTCCTCCAGCGCTGCCAGGAGGAGCTGCAGCGTGGAGCAGGTTGTGAGGTACCTGGAACTGTGCTAACTGCTGTCCATCTGCCAGGACAGACATGGCTTCATAGTAATTCCTCCTTGCTCTTCATTTTCATCTCTTTATTTGAGGTGCTGCAGACCAAACTGTTACCTGTGTCACGTTGCCATCTGCAGCACTTCAGCTACAGAGGCAGAGTCAGGTCTTTGTTAACACTGGTTGAATTCAGCCTGTGGAAGATTCAGCTTCACTGAGGTCCTTACAGGGAATCACACATCGCTGTCTCAGGGACTTGGAGGCGGCTTTATGGTTTTTTTGGATGTGGGAGGGACCTCTTGCTGGCACCCTGGTTCATCCTTTCGTTTAAGTCAATACTGCAGAGGATGTATTTGTTCGATTTGTTCAGGTTAATGTGTGCTAAGACCCCCTCCCAAAACAACAGCATGTATGTGTACTCAGTACAAACAATCCCAAAGTAATAAACTCAAATGTTTCAAGATGTTGTTAGATAAAAGCAGATGAAACAGCATAGGGGAGGAGACTGGTGCTGGTTGTCTTAGGCTGACATTGTGTCATAGTATTCCTCATACAAGGAAATTATAATGAATAAACCAGTGAGGGCCATCCTTCAGGTGAAGTATGAAGCAAGGCTTAAAGAAGTATGTAAGGGAAGATCTCTGAACAGTACTGATCTTATTTTCCCTTTCCCCCAAAATATAATCTAAAAACCTAGTGAAATTTCTCCTGCAGAAAAAATATCCTTTACGGAGTTCGTTTGCAGCATTACAAACAGTACCTGGCAAGCAGAAGCCTACAAGATTACTTAATAATGTATTTTATAAACAATTCTTGTTATTAGTGGGCAATGCTGCAAACAGGTGGTGTTAAAATTGTACTTGTTTGAAGAAAATTAATGCTGCAAGTACCTGAGATGAACACAACAAATTTCAGATCTGAAAATCATCATAAACGTATCAGCCAAGGTGGTTTTTCTTAAATTCGATTTCTGTCTCAAAGAGGATTTTCTGAAAGAACGCTTTTCCTCTTTGCCACAGGGAAAGGGTTTTTTCAGATATCTGCCCATTTACCACTAAACTCTAAGTTAAGGCATTTTCAAGATACATTTCTGCAAGGTATGATTAAAATCTGGGAGATATAAACAGTCCTAGGAAGACTATTTTATATATGATTGCTGCATTCTAATGATCACTAATGATCAGCAGACTAATGGGATATAGTGATGATGGAATTAAGGTCAATGGGCAGGTAAGACTGGAAAAATGAGCTTCCAGAGAAAGTTAGAGCTTTTCCACAATAAAAGTAAAATATTCCAAGTCATAGAATCACGGAATATCTTGGGTTGGAAGGGACCCACAGGGATCATCCAAATTCTGGCCCTGCACAAAAGAGCCCCTGCAAGCATTGTTCAAACACTTATTGAGCTCTGTCAGGGTTGGTGCTGTGGCCACTGCCCTGGGAAGCCTGCTCCAGTGCCCAAACACCCTCTGGGCAAAGAAAATTCTTTAATAATCAATCCAAACTTCCCCTGACACAACTTCAGTCCATTCCCTCAGGTCCTGTCACTGGTCACCACAGAGAAGAGATCAATGCCTGCACCTCTAAAGTATAGGTGTAAGTATTAGAAAACAGGATAGAGTAGAAAAAAAGTATTTCAAAGTCTGGGAATTATTTAAGGAAGAGGTATAAGAAATACTAGCTAAAAGGCATCTCGTTTTCTTTCGTCTGAAACCCTTCCTCCAAAAATTGTTTGAAATTCTTTTTCTGAGCATTTCTCTGCTTTTGTGCCGCTTACCTCTGAGCTGGGAGAAAACTTGGCTGTTCCAAAGGCCAAACACAATTATAAGTTAAAAAATAAACCAGAAAACCCCCCTACCCAAAAACCAGTTCATTTAATTATAGAGACTTCAAATATATTTTCTTGAAGTGTGTTGAAATTAATTTTTAGCCGTTTCTTCCCTGATACGCATGACAGTCCTTGTTTCCTTTCTGCTCTAGAAAACAGGAGATTAGTTGTTATCATTGTTGCGTGCTACCAGCAGCAGGCACAAAGGTAGCAATGCCTGCGACACAGATATCCACATTTTAACATTTGAGAAATTTTAAATAAAAGGGAGTGACGTGGAAACTAGAGAAGTTTACCCAGGACAATTAACAGTTGAACCCAATAACCCTCATAACTGTAATACGCAAGTATTTTTCATTGCACTTTCTCCTCTGCAATGGACATATCTGATTTTCTGTATAGGTTATTGAAGTATCACTGGCCAGTCATAAAATATGACCTCTTTTCCCTGCAAGGAGTGGAATGTCCTGCACGTAAGTTACATGCCTCTTCTGATTGCAGGAGAAGTCAATGCTGCAGAGCCTTTCTTAAAAAAAAAGAAAAAAAAAAGTTACTCTTTGCTGAAAAAGAGCAATAAAACAGAGATAGAACGAGACATTTTCTACCAAACAGCAAGACGTCATGACAAACCCTCTGCCTACACAGCAGTTCTATTCGGACCCGTGATGCACATCCTGGAGCCCATTTGTGCATGCTGTTGGAGCAATCTGGTGGCACTGAGTTTGCTGCTCTGCTATCAGCCTTACCTGCTGGCCGTTGGGTTCACCTTATGATTTGAGTTCACTTATGAGGTGGTTAACAGCCCTTTAAGAATTTGCTCTTTGTATGTAAAGATGGATTGTATACCCTGAACTCTCTTAATCTCTGCACGCTGTAAATGGTTGTATGCCCTTGACATGCACAGTTTTTTTGCAAACCAGGCCCATTCAGTGCTCACCTTGAGCGAAGGCACCAGCCTCTGGGCTGTCTCTGTCCACAGGCTCTTTTTGTCTTCCTAGGCCAGAGATCACCTCTGGGGCACTGGCAACATCCATTTGACCCATTCCTGCCTCCTGTTCTTGTCATTCCCCAGTGCCCCGAATGAGATCAACCTCTCCCTGAGTGGACAAACAAGAAATCATTTGCTCCAGGGTCAATATCAGCCCTTTCAACTGGTCTGTTTGTCTCATTTTGTAGCTTCTTTCCACCAAGCTTCTGAGCACAGCTCCTGAAAAATCAGTAACAACAGCAAAGTTGCTAGTAGATTTTTTAGAGTGCCTGGTATTTCACACCCTGAAGAAAAAACCTATTCTTGAGTTGAGTTTTTGCCTACCTTTAATTTTTTTTTGTTCTTGTGTCCCTTTCATTGATCTCATTTTTGAAGTTTTTTTGTTGTTGTTTTGAGACTATACATGCTTTGCTAGCAGTTTGAGGTACTGCATGCTTGGGTGTGTTGTGAGCGCTGCAAGGCTGGATAGTCACAGTAAAGGGAAGGATCCCTTAGCCTCCAGGATATGCAGATGTGGCACTTAGGGACAAGATTCAGTGGTGGGCCTGGCAGAGCTAGGTTTACAGCTGAACTTGATGATCTTAAAGATTTTTTCCAACCTAAATGATTCCATAATTCTATGATGTGATTACTTCAGCTTTTTCAGTTTGTTTTGTGCCCCACCGGGAGCACTAGAAGCCTCCTTTCTCCCAAATGAAAGCTGAAGTCACCCATGAGTTTGTTAGGTGCATGGCTTAATAAACCCCTGCAACAAGAGGAGATTTGCCATTTGATTCAGTGCCTGCTGGTGGCACTGAGGTTTGTACAAGCAGGCCTGTGAACTCCAAGGGCACCCAGATCCTTAAGGGCACTTTAATCTCCAGACAGCAGAAGCTGTATCCCCTTGTGGGACTCTGAGATGAATTTTTGTGTTTTACACTTCTTGAAGGAGACTGGGAATTTTACAAGATGAAGAGCTACTGCCTGTTTAGTGAATTTTCACTCAAAACTTCCATTTATTTCAGTGGGCTGTAGACATACACCTTTAGCCCACCTCATTTAACTGTGTTTCAATACTAGCTTCTACCAGTCTTATTCTGAGGTTAATTTTAATTGCAGATGTAAAATAGCTTGAAGGACTGAGTCGAATAATTTCCTCTCATAAACCAGGCAGATAAATACGCATCAGGTAATTGAGCTGTTTCTGAGCCATAACTACCTCTCAACAGCACAAAGGCACGCGATGGCTCGCAGTGTCGTGGTTTGAGCGACAGGGATGTGAATGCTGATGAAGAGGTTTGCCTCCTGTGCCTCTGAACCCTGTGGAAATGATCCCTCTAGTGGGCACTGGGAAAATTAACTGGTGGTGCTGCTGCTTGGCAGTGTGGGAAGCCTAAAGGGGGAATGAATAAATGAAAAAAGTTGCCCAATATCAGGGAAAAAAAACCCCAAACAATGAAAGAGACAGCTGCATTTTCCTAAACTTTACCACTGAAATAAGATTTAAGGTAGTTGTTATGACAAGTGGTAAACATCACCAAAATGTTCATTCAGTGACTTCCGCAAAACTCTTTAAAACAGTTTTACTTAGATTTTTTCTTAATTGAAATAATGAAATTGGTTTTTTATGTGTTATCATCCCCTTGGGAGAGAAAAAGAATAAACAATTTATAAAGTACTTTTAAATGATCAGGGGGGGAAAAAAAACCTGTTGTGATTTCTTCCTTAAGGTGAAGACATAAATTCTTTTTATGGAAACAACTTTTTAATTTTTCAAGAGATTTCAAAAATATTTCCGAGAGATTCAAACAATTTCCAAGCAGGAAACAAAGCCAGGATTTGTGCTCTGATTGCAGGCACTACCTGCTTCTGGTCCGTCGTGTGCTTCTCGTTGCTGTCATTACTCATAGCACTTCTTAAGAGCAGGGCATAAAACGTCGAACTTGCTGACCCCCCTAACACAGAGGTGTGTTCTGCTTGAGCATGGAATGTGTGGCACGCCTTGACAGTGTCTGATGGAGGTCTCAGGTGTCTGTTATCTTTAGCTGCCTTGAAGAAATAATCTGTATTGAACATTTTCTTGTTGCTGTTAGTGTGACAAACCTTTGCAGAGCAGGCCGTGGCAGCAGTGAGCTCCTCTCTGTGTGACCTGGTGTTGTATTTGTCCACACTTTCCTGAAGGATCAAGAGTGTAACCCTGTGTTGCACCTCGTGTTCCCTTGTGTAAGGACAAACCTGACAGCTTTTGGATAAACATCCAGGTGACCCTATACCCCCACTGGACTGTAAAATTCCTGCTTCAACCCAGCTGGGTGCCTGGCCAAGGAGAGACCTCTTGAGCTGTTCTTCTCTGAGCCACATCGCTAACAGCTCTTTTCGAGTGAGAACTTAAAATATTTTTATTTTCAAACATCTCTGCTTTCAGATTTGAGATGTGAGAAGGAGGTATTTGTGCACCAGTCAGGCAGACAGTGGCAATTTCATTCCCCTGTGTGTGGCTACACAGAAAGTGTGATAAGTTGTGCCACTCATGAATCATGCTTGTTGATGCTGCTGCTCCATGAAGCTTTGGTAGAAGAGATCCATTCTTGGAATTATATCGAAGCTTCCATGTATAATCCAAAAATACTTTTATTCTCCAAATACATTATTGTGCTCTCTCATTGGAGGGTGTCTGTCTCATTTGGGGGCTAACACAGAAATGCTCTTTCTTTTATATTCACAAAATATCAGTTCTCGATGAAAGTTAATATGTACTTGGGGGGCAGACAGATAGAAAAAATAAAAGAGATGAAGGCAGAAAAGAAAGACAGTACCTTGTACCTCGACACCAACCTGAGGCTGTGTGGTGACTTGATATCATTACAGAGCCTTGTGGTCCCTGAAATTTTAAAGCAATTTCAAAGAGAGAGATCAGCATGGTTTTAAGTAAGAGTGGAGCAGTTCTACTTCTGTGGGTAGCATGAAGAATTCCACCCTTATGTATTGAATATTAAATGCTTCAGAATAGAGATGTTTGAAGCTCTGACAACAGTTGTAACTTCCTTTGATGTCATATGCAAAGTTAATATCTTGTGGCATTTTACTTTGGGTTAAAACCGTGTCTGAGCTAAAGGAGTTTGGCATGTTTGTGATTATGGGGTCACTGAAATGTATGGAATCAACTCTTTGTGGGTGTTAATCACAGGATAAATGTTTGGATCACTTATTTAAACCACTATTGCATTAGAGAAAAGCAAGGAAAAAGACTTGTTTTGCAAAGTACGAAAGTATTCTATCAAGTTGTGACTTCAACACACTGGTAAGAGTGCAGCTCCAGTGAGTGATGCTATTGGAGTTCTCCACTCACCTTTGCAGAGAGAATGCTTTTTTTAGAGTTGGATTTTTTCCTCTCCTAGTCTGTAGATTTTCCCAGGGTGCAATGGAAACAAAGGGCTTCTCATGACCGTTTTAACTGTACTTCATGGGAACCATTCTTGCAGAAATTATGCTGAATTCAGCTGCTCATAGAACTCCTATAAAGGATATTCCACATCACAGAGAGCAAAACAGTGTGAGTTCAGGCAGCAGTATCTTACAGTCAGGCAGGATAACAGCTGACCTCTTCCCTCCATCTCTGGCCAGGGGCATATTGCAGTGATTCTTCCAAGTAGAACATGGCTTGCAGGTAGAACATGTTCTTAGTTTTGCAGAGGTTCCTCTGTCATGTGTGGAGACCTTATTGTTTTGCTGCATATTGTTGTTCTATTAATAAATGTGCAAGTTTAGCAGCGACTTTTTACTAGAAGGAACTGGATCAGGTTCTAATAGAATTCATTGGCACAAGTTGGTTTTGTGTTTGGGACTCAAATTCAGGGAAATTAAAGCCTAATGTCCTGTCTTGAACACGTAAAATGAAAACCAGTAAAGTTTGCAATGCATTGCCTGCCTATCTGAAGACTTGTAAAATTGACTTCTATGCAATCTATTTTTGCAAATTTCAGTGGTCTTCCAGTACCTGAAGGGAGCCTACAAGAAGGATGGGGAGAGATTATTTACAAGAGAATGTAGTGACAGAACAAGGGGGAATGGCTATAAACTAGAAGAGAGTAGTTTTAGATTAGATATCAGTAAAAAGTCCTTTACTGTGAGGCTGGTGAGGCACTGGAACAGCTTTCCAAGAGAAGTTGTGGATGCCTTATCCCTGGAAGTGTTCAAGACTAGGTTGGATGGGGTGCTGAACAACCTAGTCTAGTGGAAGGTATCCCTGCTCATGTCAGGGGTTGGAACAAGATAATCCTGAAAATTCCTTTGAACACAAACCATTATAGAATTAATTACCGTTATATGATATGCAGCCCTAAGTAATCAGCATTAATTAATTGTTTAATTAATTAATTGTCAATTAATGTAATGACATGTTTGCGCTAAAGAATAGGTTATATGGGCTAATAATGCCCAAACTCTGGTCTTTGATTGTTTTGAGTTGTATATAGTGAACAGGAAGTGAAAGCAATTTATGCAATTATGTGGATGGTGTAAACGATCAGACCTGACAGACCATGGATTTCAGGGGAGTGCTGTTATATGCCTCAAATGTACTCTTAGGCTGGCAGTTGACTCCAATGACCCAAAGAACCCACAGACCACCTCAAAATACATCACCCACAGGGTTTCCCCGTGGTTGAGAGTTTTTGTTGGGTTACTGTTCTTATTTTTTTTTAATTATAGGTTATACCCTGGCAGAACTAGGGGTGCAATGTAACCTTGTAATTGGCAATCACAAAACTCTGCCTTGCTTTCTAAAATGTCAACAATGTACTCATCAAATGCTCCCAAGGTTGCCATACAGTGGAGCTGATGTGGGGATTTTTGAAGCACTGGTGAAGTTTTTGCTCCAAGTACTAAAATCAGCTTAGTTCTACATTTTATGTATATATGAATTTGTGGTAAATATTCTCGTTGAGCAAGAGTGTTGCTCTGCAAGGTTGAGGATGAAAAGCTGCAATGCATTTCTGAGCACAGGTGACAATCCAGTCTGAAGATTTCATTGCACTCAGCTGGCTGGAGTATTGGAAGAACCAGATTTGAAAATATCAGGCTCAAGACAGGGGAGTTTGGCAGAGCAGCCATGTGGGTAGCTGGAAGAACTCCAGGGAACAGACTCAATTTGGGCTAAGTGTTAGCTGAGTAAGGCATGACTAATAAGATTTTTTTAACAAAGCATTTTTAGAGTCTGTCAAAACCATCTATTTCCCTTGAAGAAAATCAAGCATTAGCAAGTTTTTCCAGTAATTCTAAAATAAAGCTCATGGTCTCACATTTAGCTTGTGTGGTGGGAAACTGCCTACAGTTCTCTTGGGAAACCTTTCACTTTGGAAACCTTTCTAGGATTTAATAATCATCAGTGAATTGAACTACTTAGGTCATTAAGCATTCAGCTGTTCTGCCATCTCAATGTACAAATGGGTGCCTGTTTTTCATGTCAGCTGGGGTTAGAATGTTGGAGAGCAGAATACTGAATTAATTGAAGAATTAGCATAGATTGAATTACACTTGTTCAAGCTGTAAGTGATTTGGATGTGGAGGCTGGATGAATTACACTTGTTCAAGCTGTAAGTGATTTGGATGTGGAGGCTGGAAGTGTTTACTGGGGGATGCAGCAGGGTGGGGAGTGGACGTGGGCTTTAAAATGCGTGGGGGCAGGAAAGTGTTTTGGATTGTGGTACTTGAGATGAAGAACAGGTGGAATTTATGCTATGGCATGAATAATACATGGCATAATACTTTTTTTCTTTTTCCTCCAGTGGCTTTGTGTTTTGGTGCTAGGCATAATGCAAAGGGTGACTTTCACTGAGTGCAAGTGTGTTTCAGCAGACTATTGATTTAGGGGATAACAGAATTGGTTTACTTCGTTTAGACTTAGTAGGTTCTGTAGATGTAGGGCCAGGGGAATGGTTTTAAATGGAAACCGTAGATTTAGAGTAGGTATAGGGGAGAAATTCTTCACTGTCAAAATGATGAGGCTCTGGAACAGGTTGCCCAGAGAAGCTGTGGATGTCCCATCCCTGGCCGGGCGGGGTGGAGAGAAGCACCGAGCCGGGCGGGCGAGGGGTCACAGGAGGTGGGGGACCGGTGCCTCTGGTACAGCGGGGAGGAGAAGGGCTCGGCCCAGAGCCGCCGCGGAGCGGAGCCGGCGGCCAGGAGGTGTCCGGGGCTCAGAGGGGCAGCGCGGCGCAGCCGAGGTCGTTCCCCGGGAGGGAGAAGACCGGAGCTGAGGTCTGACCCGAGCGAAGCCGGGGCGGCCCCGCCGGTAGCGGGTGGGAAGCGCTGTCCGGGTGAGAGACAAAGAGCCAGGGGTTGTGCTCGGGCTGGCAGCAACCAGCTCGGCTATGAGAGCCTTCGGCTTCCCTCAGCCCCGAACATTCACGAGGTACGGAAATTTGGGTTTGCTTGTGCTTAATGAATACCACAGCTCAAGGTGTGCTCTGTGTGTGGGATTTTCAACTCCGTCCCTTTACTTTTCCTCTTTTATTAGGATTTTTAGAAAACAAAGCATGTTTCGGGCATCTGTGAGATGTGAAAATTTGACAAGATAAATGAAAAAATGCAAGTTAAAACACTGGTATCTGCACTACAAAGCACAATGCCTATTTTGTCACTGAGGAGAGGAGAAAATGACATAAGGGAGCAGTGTCAGTTTTGTAAAAAAGCAACACTCTTTTCATGAATGGTTAATATGGGAGAAATGCATCTTGAGTACAGTGAGGCAGTAATGTCTCTGAGGAGTTTTCAACAAATACTAGAGCCTTAACAAAAATATTTTCCTGTCCTCTTCCTAGGCTAGATGTACCAAGTTCCTCCAGTCCATGGTGGCTCAGAGCACTCTCCTCTCTGACCAGGCACTTTGGAGCTCTTTGGAGCCACTCTGTCCCTTTGTGCCCAATGGGTCTTGCCCAGGAGATGGAATTGCACTGAAAAGCTGATTCACTTTGAGCATAGGTAATTTTATTTCAACAACTTGGTCAACTCCAGTGTGTGCCTGCACACAGGAGAGGAGTGTGGTCAGGACAGAGCAGACTTTTGACGCTGAGGCTGCCTTTGGCTCAGCAGGCATTGCCCCAGCAGGAAATGGTTGTGATGCACTGCAGCCTGCCCCGGATCCTGCTGCTCAAGCTGTGTTTTGTCCAAGGACTTCATGAAGGAGCTTCTTCACCTTAGTAAAGAAGTCTATCAACTTGTTGAGTGGATATGGGCAGGAACTAACTTCGTCCAACGGTGTTGGCTTTTGAGAGGGGATTGGTGTCGTCCAAGGCTTCTGAGTGGGAGTTGGTGTTGGCCATGGCTTCTGAGTGGGGATTGGTGTTGGCCATGGCTTCTGAGTGGGGGGTCGTGTTGGCCATGGATTCTGAGTGGGGGGTCGTGTCGGCCATGGCTTCTGAGTGGG